>PVJS01019866.1:0-33253 GCA_004027185.1 Glis glis
TATTTTGAAACCGGGTCTCATGAAGTTGTGGAGGGCCTCACTAAGTAGAGAGAGAGAGAGAGACAGAGAGAGACACAGAGAGAGAGAGAGAGAGAGAGCTGAGGCTGAGGGAGGATCCGGTCTCCACCTCCCAAAGTACTGGGATTACAAGCGTGCACCACCATGCCCGGCTCAGTTTGTTTTTCAAGTAAACAAACCAGTTTCCCAAAGTCTTCAGATTTTTTTTCCTTGCGGTACTGGGGATTGAACTCAGGGGCATTCTACCTCCAAGCTACACCCCAAGCCCTACCTTTTATTCTTTATTTTGAAACAGGGTCTCACTAATTTGTGGAAGGTCTCACTAAGTAGCTGAGGCTGGCCACAAACCCAGATCCTCTGGTCTCAGCCTCCCAAGTACTGGGATTATGAGCGTTTGCCATCTCGCCTGGCAACATTTTTTGAAAAATTAAAAAAAAGGTTAATTCGTATTCCATTGTATAAATTTGGGGGGGTTATTGGGGATTGAACCCAGGACTTTGCACACAAGTACTTTATTACCACCAACCCTTACTGTATGAATTTATCATGCTTTTACACACACACACACACACACACACACACACACACACACACACACCCCAAGCCAGAAATTGAGCAATTATGAACACATGCAGTGAATGTTTATGCATGTTCTTTTCTCTGTATGTCCATGATAAATCCCTAAAAACAATGGGCATATCCTGTGTGGTCAAATCACCTAATTACAGGGATGTCTCTGGTACAACTGTGAGACTTGGAAATTTCATCCATCCATAGAAAGCCTGTGTGACTTGGAGAAAACCACTCCTAGTGTCAGGCAGACCTGGCTTACCTATTTACCTGGTCACACATTTAGATAACTGCAAGGGTGCTTTTAAAAGTCCCTTTAGGAGCTGGGTGTGGTGGCACACGCCTGTAATTCCAGTACTTGGGGAGGCTGAGACAGGAGGATCGCAGTTTTGAGGCCAGCCTCAGCAACTTAGCAACACTCTCAGCAACCTAGCAAGACCCTGTTTCAAAAATAAAAAAGAAAAAAGTCTGGAGGTGTAGAATACCCCTGGAGGTAGAATACCCCTGAGGTTCAATACCCAGTACCAAAAACAAAAACAAAAAATGTCCTTTCAGCAACTTACCTTTAGCACTATCCAATAGAACTTTATGCAGTGATGGAAATGTAAATGTGAAAAGTTGAATGTAGTTAGTGACTGAGGATGTGAATTTTGTATTTAACTGATTTAAATTTACATCTAAATAGGTATACATGGCCAGTGGCTAACACATTGGAAACTGCATTCTGTAAGATGTTCATGTTGCATCTTCTTTCAAGTAGATGAGATGCTGAATTTCAGACTGATGCAGATTTCTTCCCAGTTACTCTTTGTAAAAATAGCTCGAATACTTCAGAGGAAGTGTAGAGATCTATTGAAAGTATAGAGGACTTGGCTATTGGTCAGACCTTGTGTTGGGGGCTAATAATTTGGGCTGATTGAGACAAGAAGTCTACTAAATTGACTTGGAAACTTATTTTTGTGTTACAATCGCTTTTTGCCTTTGGTATCATCAGGTTGAAGCTGTTTTATACTCAACTGTCTTCATTACATAAACACACAAGTATATATAGAATAGGTGTGACTAAGACATACATGCAGACATTCTGGCAGGGAGAGGTAGACAGTAAACAATGAAACAAATGATAAAACTTTAATTTGAAAGAGTTGAGATTTTTGTTAAATTTATTTTTGAATGGGTAATACTTTTACATTTATTAAAATTCCAAAAATATAAAAAGATATAGAGTGAATATTATTCCTCATCCTTGGCCCTCCTTTCCCCCCCAAGGGCAACCAGTATGCCTGCTTTTTATCCTTTCAGAGATCAGTGTGTGTATAAAGTTTCCTCTTTATACAAGTAGAAACATACCATAAAGTTTTACACCTTGCTTGCTTCCACTTAAGTATCATGGACCTCTTTCCCACATTAGAATATAAGGACAGCTCCCATTTTTAAGGCCGTGATTTCTATTCTACCATACATTACTCAATCAGTTCTCTACAGTGGACACAGAGGTTGTTCCCAAATTTTTACTTTCAATACCAATAGCATAATGAAAACCATGTACAGGGCCGGGCATGGTGGCGCATGCTTGTAATCCCAGTACTTGGGAGGCGGAGACCGGAGGATCCGGGTTTGCAGCCAGCCTCAGCTACTTAGTGAGGCCTCCGCAACTTTGTGAGACCCAGTTTCAAAATAAAAAGTATAAAAAATAGGGCCGGGGGTGTAGCTCGGAGGTAGAAGGCCCCTGGGTTCAATCCCCGGTGCCACAAAAAAAAAAAAAAGAAAACCATGTACAGTCTCACATGTACAAATTTATCTGTAGGATTCATTTCCAGCACATCTGCTGAAACGATGGGCTTGTATATTTGTAATTTAGATATTAAATGATTAAACTGTCCTCCACAGAAGGTATATCAATTCATGTGTATAAAACCCCCAGCCCCTTTGAGAGAACTCAAGGCTGGTAAAATACTGGATAGGGGGCACATTGTTACAATCCTCCTGAAAGATAATTTTAAAAGTTACATGAAATTCATTGTGAGGGAAAATGCTCAAAACATAGTAAAAAGCACAAGTTACAAGAGAACTAGAAGGGATTCCAAATTTCTAAACACAAGATAACTATACACATATATATGCCTATGTTTAAGATTTAATGTACACTGTGTATACACACACTTATTTTAAGAAAAATTGCAAGGAAAATTAGCAAAATTTAAATGATAGTGATCATCTCTGGCTTTAGTCTGAGTTAAATTTTAAATAAACTTTTACTTTTAAAAAACTTTTTGTGCATTTTCCAAGTTTTGCTACGAAGAACTCACGTTACTTTTATAAACAGGTAAAACCATGAATTTTCCCTACTTTACAGTAATTCCCCTAGAGGAGTTTCAGCTATTTTAAAATATCTACAAGGAAATCAGTAGGAGAATCATGCCTGGGCAACATGAATTGAAATATGTCATCCTGTTGTGGAGTCCTTTCTGTTTTGCTTGTTCCCATCTTACCCAGCAGGGCTGCTGTAATCTCAGCAAACCCAGCACCAAACCAAGAAGTGTCAACGCACAACCCCCTTATGATAGCATGGCACGCACTGGCAGTGGGAATGGGAATGGACCCAGTGAATACACCCGAGATATTTAAGTGGTAAAAGCATCAGAACCTCTAATGTGGAGTGAGGAAAGGCAGGGGTCATAGAAAATGTAACCTTCTGGCTTCAGTGATGGGATGGCAGGTGGCAACAGCCTCAAGAAAGGGACGGGGAGGGGCTGGTTTGGACAGGAAGTGCTAGTTGTTTTTGTGAACACATAGCTGCTGTGTGGGTCTGAAGTTCAGAACTCAGAAGCACCAGAGACTCAGATCTGGGGGTGAGCAACACAAAGCCAGGGGTGTGGATGACACCCAGGGAAGGCACAGGGCACAGGGTGGGCCCTGGACATTGCCCTGGAGACTTAGGAGTGAGGGAGGATGAGAAGCTCCTGGAGAGGTGGGAGGAATCCCGGAAGCCAGGGGACGGAGTGCTGCAAGGTCAGCAGGCCCAACGATGCCCAGGTGGGGCACAGGCTGTGGTCACAGTGGCGTCTGTGATGCTGCAGCAGAGCAGAGGGCTGAGGTGAGAGCCGGCACCAAGGAAATGGAGACTGGATGGAGAGGGGTTAGAGGCTGCTGGCTGCCTATTCCTCACCCACTTCCCATGACCTCTGCTCTTACCTGTGTCCACCAGAGGTTAGAAATGCTAAATGCTATCTTTCCAAGTGTCCTTCTTATTAGGGGTCACCCTGTGACTCAGTCTTGGCCTTCGAGTCATAAGTAGGCATGCAGTTGAGACTTCTGGGAAAGGCTTTTCTTTAAATCATCATCAGAGAGGTGAGTGTTGGCCTGCCCTTTCCCCCACTTCTTCCAGTCTTGATTATAGATGCAGTGGCTGGAACTTTAGCAGTGTCCCTGTGACCATGAGGGAAAGGTTGTAAGAACTGCAGAAAACACTGGCTCTGACACAGCTGAGTTGCTGAAAAAAAAGTCAGCCTTTGAAGAAAGCCTAATTTGTTTCAGCCATTGTCAACTGGGTGCTGACATCATACTCTTTGTTATGGTTACTAGTAATTTTTGTTCTGTGCCTCTAATTTTCCTCATCTATAAAATGGTACAACCTCACAGAACTATCACTGAGGCAAAGTCTGCCAGAAGATGCTCCTTTTCTTAGCTATGTAAATGGAAGATTATCTGCTAAGAATGAAATAGCAAATGGCACAGGTCAAGCAAGTTATGATGGCAGAGTTGCTGTGAAAACGCAGAGCTGGAAAGGGACTGTGAGGACAACCCCAGAGGAAAAGGTGAGTGCAGAGAAGCAAAGCCTGGGCAACCACAGTGTCTCACAGAACCTCTGGAGAAGAACCAGGAAGCTGATCCAAAGCAACCTGAAGCCAGTCAACTCCAATGGAAACCCCACCAGTTGTGGTGTTCCCAGCATCCCAAGAACAAAAAGGGACACAGAAGTTCTGGTGGCAGCATGTTCTGATGCTCAGTCATTCCGACACAGCAGCAAGAACTGCTGTTGTATTTTTCCAGGATGACCATTCTTCCATCCAAGTCTATACCCAACCAATCCAATGTTCCTTCTGCAGTTTATTTTTAGGAACCAATTTTTACACACTGAGAAGTGCCATGATCTGTTTTCCTTCCTTCTAACTGTTGATGTTGATGGTATGTTTTAACTTCACTAGAATGAGACTGCAATGGGAATACCAAGCAACAGAATGACCCAGTTAAAGCTGCACACCAGTCAACCATTCCGTACATCTACAGCAGGTGACTAAGCATCCCGGTGGCACAGGCATTTGGCTGTAGCTGTGGTTTATGGACAGTCTGCTACTGGTTTCATTTTAGGTTAAAAAGTAAGTTTAAAGCCAGGCCTGATGGTGCATGCCTGTAATCCTAGCACTTGAGAGGCTGAGACATGAGATGGGCAGGTTTGAGGTTAGCCTCAGCAACTTAGTGAGACCTGTTCCAAAAAACAAAAAACAAAAAACAAAAAACTGCGTGACAAAGGTCAGAAACCCTTGCTTCCCTTAGGAGAAAACTTGGAGGAAAGCAACACAGGGTGAAGTTTCCCACAGTGGACGTATTATAAAATGGCCATGTCAAAATGTTCTGCTTACTATAAAAATAAAAATCCAGCTTTTCCAGCAATGACAGCTGAGGGAAAGGTCTTCCCATGGGCTCCAGCAGAGGCTCCACACAAGGTAGGGAGATGACCTTTGAGAACAGTGGGAGTCGCATGACCTCAGAGGCCCCTCAGCACAGCTCCATGGCTTGATGACCAGTTAAGAGGCCAGCCCGCCATGCCAAAAAAGGTAATGCAATGGGCAGGCTCAAGGGGGAACAAATTTTAGGTTATTCTAGGGTTTTTTTTTTCAACAAATAGACTAAGAAACAATGGAGCCGGGCATGGTGGTGCATGCTTGTAATCCCAGTACTTGGGAGGCCAAACCAGGAGGATGGCAGGTTCGAGACCAGCCTCAGCAACTTATCAAAGTCTCGCACAACTTAGTGAGATTCTGTATCAAAATAAAAAAATAAAAATAGGGCAGGGTGTGTAGTTTAGAGGTAGAATGCCCCTGGGTTGAATCCCCAGCAAAACACACACACACACACACACACACACACACACACACACACAAATATTCTTTACAAACTGGGGCCATATATTGACTTTTCTATATTTCATATGTGGGTAGTGAAATAGAGCTCTTGAACTTCCTCATGCTGAGAATAAAAACTATCCCCTGGCCTGCACAGGCTCCAAGAACCTGAGACTGTCTCATGCTTCTGATTAACAGAGCCTTGCTAAATCTACATATGTACATCACTTGGCTTTTGTTTTTGTGGGACCAGTGGGAAAGTAATCTAGCTGCTTCTCTTCAGTTTGATCAAACTAAAAAAATTCATTTTTCCTTTCCCATTGTTTGCCTGTTTCTTATGTGGTGGATAGCCGAATTTGGCCAGTCGAGATCCAGGCAGTTCCCTGCTTGGCTGCTGATTACTGGTGGACTCATTTTGGGTTAATGGAGAAATCATCATAAAATATCTGTTGTTAAAGGGGGTACTGGGTTTGATAGATTTGGGAACTACTAATCTTAGGTGTTTGGGAAGCACCATTTCCTTAGAAAACAGAGGTCACAATGGCATTTCTACCCCCAGCCTCTCCTGCCCTGTGTGGACTTACCACATTTTTGTACCTGTGATCCAAGGGTTGTCTGAAGAGTTTCTCTCCTATGTGGATTCTCTCCTATGTGGCACCCAGAGAAGGCTCTCCCACCCCAATGATGTGCACAGGGCTTTTCTCCTGCATGACACTGTGGATGTCAAACAAGGTCAGTGTCCTGCTTGCGGGCTGTCCTGCCTTGGCTTGGTCCACAGGGTTCTCTCCTACATCCGAGGGCTGATGCTGGACAGGCTGTGAGCTCCGGCCACAGGACCGTTCGCGTCTTCGGGTGCGACCATGGGGCTCCTCCTCTCTGTTGTGAGTTATCTGGTGTCGGATGAGGTGAGAGCTCTGAATGAAGCATTTCCCACATTGACTACACTTGAAGGGCCTGTCACTCCTGTGAGTCCTCTCATCTTGACTCAAAGTGGGGTTGCAGCCAAGGGTGTCTGCCCACCCGTGCTTTGTTAAGGCCGGTGTCTGTGCAAAGAATAGCCTCTGCTGGCACTCGTAGGGCTTCTCCCCGACATGCTTCCGCTGATGCTGGGCCAGGGAGGAGCTATGCCTGAAGCCCTTCCCACAGTGGTTGCACTCGTAGGGCCTCTCCTCTGTGTGAGTCCGTAGGTGCAGGAAGAGGCAAGTGGTCCGAGAGAAGGACTTCCCACATACACTGCAGGTATATGGCTTCTCCCCAGTATGTGTCCGCTTGTGCCGGCCCAGGGAGGAATTCTGGTTGAAGGCCCTCCCGCAGTCCTGACACTCGTAGGGTTTCTCTCCAGTGTGAATCCTCCGGTGGACGGTAAGGTGTGTACTATGGCAGAAAGACTTCCCGCATTCGGCACATTTGTAGGGCTTGTCTCCCGTGTGGATCCGCTCGTGTTGAACGAGGGAGGAGTTCTGGCTGAAGGCTTTTCCACATTCTTTGCACATGTAAGGCCTCTCTCCTGTATGGATCCTCTTGTGCACTGTAAGGTGAGCATTGTGGTTAAATGCCTTCCCACAGTCTGCACATTTGTAAGGTTTCTCCTGCACCTGGTTTCTCATGAGTTCTGCAATGGAAACTGCCAGATCGGAGGCTCTGGGATAGCCACTGTCTTCACAGGGCTGTGTTTCTGGGGAGCCTATCTGCTGACTGGCTAAGCTTGAGTTTTTAACTTGTGAGTCACAAGTACCGAGATATTCGCTCCTAGAACTATCTGGGAATGGATCTGGGTTTGAACTTGGGACACGGCTTTCCCCAAGTTTGAGATTTTCATAGCCTTGATTTTGAAGTGGTGCTTCTTTGAGATGAAATTCCAGTTGCCTCAAGTTACTCTGGTCCTTCTTGAGTGGCTGGCCTTTGCCTTCACTTTCCCAGGCTCCCTCTGCCTTGAAAGGATGAGGAGTGTCTCTTGGGAGCCCTAGCCCTTCTGTGACAGGGGATGGCTCCTCCTCAGCAAGGTCCTGCTCCTTGAGTGGTGCCTGGCCTTCAGATGCAAGCTCCCAGCCTGAAAGAAGACCAGAGAGCTATGAGCAGTTGTGGGAAAAAATGAGAGGGAACAGGCCCCAACAACTTGACCCCTGTGACTGATCTTGGATTCTAGTGACTTGCCCTGGCAAGCCCCAATGCTCCTCTTATTTTAACACCAAGTGCCCTCTCCTCTAACATAGCTTCACTCCTGGACAAGGTACCAGAAGACAGGTGTTTCCTGTCTGATGTTGTCTCAACTTACCACAAACTCTGTGCCTTAAAGCAGCACCTACTTTGGTATCTTACAGTTCTGAAAGGCAGAAGTCCTAAAATCCAGATGTCAGCAGGGCTGATTCTTCTTGGAGGCTCCAGGAAGACGCTGCTTCCTTGCCTCTTCCAGCCTCTGGAGGTCATCTGTACTCCCTAGCTGGCACTTTCATCTCTAGAGACAGCCCTGCAGCATCTTCTAATCTCTCTCAATGACCTTTGCTTCTGTTGTTACATATCTTTTTCAGACTCTGGTATCAAGCCCACCCAACACCCAGGACAACTAGTTCTGGGGACCACGCTCTGCTTCCTGCCCTCAGCCCTTGAGCCCCTCACCTGCCTGTTTTTCCTGTGACACATGTCAAGTGTCTAGGGTTCACTGCCTCACACTAGCATGTCCAGTCAGTGCCTAGAGCTGACAGGCACTAGGTGCTCAAAAATATCTGTCCCAGTGAGTGCCAGAGGTACTCCATGGAAAAACGAATCTGGCCACAGGAGAGATGTTTAAGGAGCTAAGGCTGGCCAGGTGCTCAGCCCCCTGCTCTTTCACCTCTTAGAATGTGGTCAGGGTACCAAGGCACAAGGAAAGGAATCATGACTTGCCTAACCCAATTATGACACTCTAGATGCTCCCTTCCCATCTTCTCTAGCAATAAGCGGCAGGGTAGGTAGAAGTAACCCAGATCTGACCAAACAGACCCCATTGGGTGGAGTTCTTATAAGAGGAGACAGATGTGGCTGGCATTGTTCTTACTACCTCCTCCCTGCCTGGAGCACAGATGTGATAGCTGGGGCTGCCACAGTCACACTGTAACCCCAAGGAAAGGCCAGGGAAATCACAGAACCACTGGTTCTCATATCTCTGAGGTGCCAAGCCAACAACAACAACCGCTGACTCAGGGTTACTGTTTAGTGAGAAAAATACTTTCCTCTTCTGAGCTGTTCTCATCTGACTTTAAGGTATTTACAACTAAATATAATCTCTGATAAGAGAAAAAGGGTGAGGGGAATAGGTTTATAGAATCTAGATAGACAAGAACAAAATGAAGATGAAGGTCAGGTTCATGTATCAGAAAGGGCATGCAGAGAAGGCAGGTGAGACAGGGAATGACCTGGGAAGGAAGGCGGAGCACAGAGGAGGAGGGTAAGACTCCCACCCCTGGAGAAGAGGCAAATGGTCTGAGCTCAGAGGAAGGAGAACACAGTTGAGGCGGCTATGGAAAGCTATGCAGAAGTAGCTAACAGGGCAGGCCTGAGACTGCTATTCTCAGAGAGGCTTGCTCACAAGGTTGGCCTCTGCTGCATCTGGGAACATGGAGTTGGAGAAGGCTCTTAGCGCCTCAACTGACAGATGTGGATCACTGCACCCACACATTGTGCACACATGTGGTTTATGCCAAACTTTGGAATCTCGGCCTGTGCTAGGCAGAGGGTACTTATGTGACCACTCAGGAAATATACTGATGCTATCTCTGACCAAGGCTCTCTGGCAGACAACATTCCTCATGTGTTGTCATAACACATGCTGGGGGACTTCAGCACATCCTGTGTGACTCCGCAAGTGCACACCTAATCTCCTCTGTACTTCACCCCATGTGCCTTTTTCCTGTGCTGGTTTTCCTTTGCATCCTTTGGCTGTGAGAATGACTACGCCAAGTCCCATGAGGCCACCTAGTAAAGGGGTATTCCTGAGGACCCTGAAACACCACTCCTTCCATGGTGTGCATCTGCACTGACCTCCTGTGATACTGCCGTTAGAGGGGCCCACTTGATGAGTTCTCACCTGGATGGCAGCCCTGGGTGACTCCTTTCTCAGCCACCCAGAGCTCAGCCCCTTGCTCCAGCTGGGAGATGACTTCAGGTTTGGGAAGCTCAGGACCTAAAAACAAGAAGTAGGGAGCTGCTCTAGAGAGAAAGAACAAGCTTAGGCTGCAGCCAGAGACTTCTAACCATCAGGCTACATAAGACATTTCAGGACAAGGTGAAGGCCCTGCACTAGGACAGAAAAGGGAAGACCCCCCCTTCCACATCCCAAACATGCACCCAACACAGAATGGGGACTCAAGGTCAGGTCCTCACACCACAGACCCTACAACCTATAACCTAGGCAGATTCAGTCATGCTGCTTGGGAAGCAGGCCTTACCTACAGAGAGCAAGTGCCCAAAGGTCTCCAGCATCACGTCACGATACAGAGTCCTCTGGGTGGGGTCTAGCTGCCCCCACTCCTCTTGGGTGAAGTTCACAGCCACGTCCCGGAAGGTCACTGGCTCCTGAAACATCACACAGATTCTCAATCAGTTGGACCATCCCTAACAGTGTTCTCTGGTGGAGGAAGAAAGGGTAAGGGGAAAATGGGCAGGCCAGTCTCCTGAAAAGATGTACATTCTGAGTGATGTGAGCCAAGTCTCACTGGGCACCTGTCGGTGTGGGCTGTACAGTGAAGAAATGTGAGGGTATGCAGCAGGATCAACAAAGCCAACCACAGCTGACCACAACTGATCAGACAGGTCAGGATGTTCCCAGAGGCCAGTCTAAACCTGGCTTGCAGGCTGCTGAGCTAAAGAAATGGCTACCATTTTAAGACAGAGTTTTGGAACAGTTTGTTATACAGCAAGAGCTGAATAATAGTAATACACTCACTGATCCTTAAATACAAAGCGAGGCTCACCATCCTCCCTGAAAAGAGGGTCAAAAACTCACCTATAAGCCGGGCGTGGTGGCACATGCTTATAATCCCAGTACTTGGGAGGCTGAGACCAGAGGATCTGGGTTCATGGCCAGCCTCAGCTACTTAGTAAGGCCCTCCACAACTTAGTGAGACCCTGTTTCAAAATAAAGAATAAAAAATTGGGCTGGGGGTGTAGCCTGGAGGTAGAGTGCCCCTTGGTTCAATTCCCAGTACCGAAAAACAAAACAAAACAAAACAAAACAAAAAAAACCAACAACAACCAAAAAACTCACCTACTTTAGGGGCCAGGCAGGCTTACATGACTGACGCTGGCCAGTTTAAGAGCCCAAGGGGGACTCTGTGAGTAAGAGGTTATAAGGACCAAATGCCCTGTTTGAAGGGGCAGTAGGGACTCAGAACTGACTGTGGGGAAACACCTGACACATGTTGTCAGAACTGTCAAATCTCTAGAGACAAGGTGGAAATTAGATTGGATTTTTTTTTGTGTGTGTGTGTGTGGTACTGGGATAGAACCCAGGGGCATTCTACCTCTGAGCTATACCCCAGGCCCTATTTTATTTTATTTTTTGGTGCTGGGGATTGAACCCAGGGGCATTCTAACCCTGGGCTATACCCCCAGCCCTATTTTATTTACTTATTTTTTTTGTGATACTGGGGCCTGAACCCAGGGGCATTCTACCTCCCTATACCCCAGCCCTATTTTTTATTCTTTATTTTGAAACAGGGTCTCACTAAGTTGGGGAGGACCTCACTAAGTAGCTGAGGCTGGCCGCGAACCTGTGATCCTCCTGTCTCAGTCTCTCAAGTGCTGGGATTACAGGTATGCACCACTATACCTGGCTTAGATTGGATTTTTAACATGAAAAATTCCAACTTTTGTAAATTGATACAACATATCTAAAACATGTCCCACAAATAAAACTTTTCTGTGAACTTCCATGGCCATGCTTGCAGGCCAGATGTTTCTGGATCAGAGTCTTAGCTCAGCCACTTCCTCCCCAAGAGGCACCAAGTATGTACTATCTCTGCCTCCCAGATTTCATGTATATAAAGCATTATTCCTTTTGGGCTGAGGTGGGGATTAAGTAGGAGAAAAAACTTCTTTTTTTTTTTTGCGGAACTGGGGATTGAACCCGGGGGCATTCTACCTCCGAGTTACACCCCCAGCCCTATTTTTTTATTCTTTATTTTGAAACAGGGTCTCACTAAGTTGTGGAGGGCCTCACTAAGTAGCTGAGGCTGGCTGCAAACATGTGATCCTCCTGTCTCAGCCTCCCAAGTACTGGGATTACAAGTGTGCACCACCATGCCCTGTTAAGAGAAAAATACTTCCTATAGGATAACTGAAAAGCTATTCAAAAGAAAAAAAGTTGCTTCCCTACCTCATACCACATATAAATGGATCATACCACACCAAAATGGATCAAAGATGTAAATGTAAGTGCTAAAGCTGGACATGGTGATGCATACCTGTAATTCCAATACTTGGGAGGCTGAGAGAGGAGGATTGCAGGTTCGATACCAGCCTCAGTAACTTAGTGAGACTTTCAGCAACCTAGTGAGACCCTGTTTCAAAAACAAATTAGTAAAAGGGCTGGGGGTGCAGCTCAGAGGTAGAATGTCCCTGTGTTCAATCTTCAGTACTACAAAAAAAAAAAAGCTAATACTATAAAAGTCCTAGAAGAAAACAGGGATAAATCTTTGTGACTTTTACTAAGGATTCTTGGCTATGAAACCAAAAGCACAGGCAACAAAAGAAAACACAAACTGGACTTTATCAAAAGTAAAAGCTTTTGTGGTTCAAAGGGCTGAGGTATAGCTCAGAGGTAGAATGTCCCTGGGTTCAATCACTTGTACCAAAAAAAAAAGAGAGAGAAAACCTAAAAAGAAGATATACAAATGGCAAATAAGCACATGAAAAGATGCTCAAGCTGGGTGTGGCAGCACACATCTGTAATCCCAGTACTCAGGAAGCTGAGACAGGAAGAGATTCTAGGTTTGAGACCAGTCTCAGCAACTTACAGGGACTCTGTCTCAAAATGCAAAATTAAAAAGGGCTGGGGGTTTAGCTCAGTGGTAGAACATTCCCAAGTTTAATCCCCAGTACTACACACACATGTGCTTAACACCATTAGTCATTAGGGAAGTACAAATCAAAACCACACACAAAATACTACTATTAAGAAAGGTATTTCAAGCCGGGCGTGGTGGCGCATGCTTGTAATCCCAGTACTTTGGGAGGCAGAGACCGGAGGATCCGAGTTCGCGGCCAGCCTCAGCTCTCTCGCTCTCTCTCTCTCCTTAGCAAGGCCCTCCGCAACTTTGTGAGACCCGGTTTCAAAATAAAGTATAAAAAAAAAATAGGCGCCGGGCGTGGTGGCGCACGCTTGTAATCCCAGTACTTTGGGAGGCGGAGACCGGAGGGTCCGGGTTCGCGGCCAACCTCAGCGTTCATGCGCACGCGCGTGATCTATCTCTCTCTCTCTCCTCTCTCCTCTCTCTCTCTCTTTCTACCTAGTGAGGCCCTCCACAACCTCGTGAGACCCGGTTTCAAAAATAAAGCATAAAAAAATAGGGCCGGGGGCGTAGCGCAGAGGTAGAACGCCCCAGCGTTCAATCCCCGGTACTGCAAAAAAAAAAAAAAAAAAAAAGAAAGGTATTTCATTTTAAGAAAAATTTAAGTAGACTAAAAAATACTAAAGAAAATTTTGTACCAGTGGCCATGTGGTTCTGACATGAAACATGCACAAGTCTTTGGCTGGGAACAATATCTCTGTTTCCATCCAGGTCTCATTTTCTATTTGGAACGTCTGCCAACCCTGATAGTTTCCTGTCTCTTGTCCCTACCTGCCATCATCTCTGACACTGCATGGGTGGTTGGTAACAGCCCAGTACCAGTTCCACTGCGTATTGGTGTACCTGCCATCAGACTTCTCAGCATCACACAAGTCTTTCCTGCCTCCTCTTGACCCTCTAGAAATTCACACAGGTGCCCATACTTTGCTGTCTTGTGAGTCTCCCTGCAGCCCTCCTCTTTTTCCCACTGCCAATGTTCAGCTCTCAGTATCTCTTCTACTTCCATCCCTCAGATGTCTGTGTAATTTTTTCCCCCAACTTCATGTCAGTCCTGCTTAAAACGCTTGAATGAGTCCTTTTCATCTTTGGATATAGGATGACTCCTCTTAATTTGGTCTGAATAATGGCCATCAGGGATATCACAGTCCTAGTTCCTAGAACCTGTGAACATTATGGTATATAGCAAAAAAGCCTTTGAAGATGTGATTAGGATTTTAAAATGGATCCAGTTGGGCCTTAAATGGGATCACAAGTACCAGTAAGGGGTAGGCAGAGAAGAGTTTTGACTAATGAAGACAAAAGGTGATGTGACTACTGAAGCAAGAGGCTACACTGCTGGCGCTGAAAATGGAGAAAACGCCAAGAGGCGTGGAATGCCAGGTTTACAACCCTCATAGCTTGAAAAGGCAAGGAGCAGATTCTCCCTGGAAGTCTAAGAGGGAGGGTGGCTCTTTTCACACCTTAATTCTAGTCTAGTGAGACTGTTTCCAAACTTCCCATTTCAGAAGAGTGTTGCCTTCAGCCACTAAGTTTGTAGTGACTTCTTACAGCATCCACAAGAAACTAACACACTGGACCTTGGAGCCCTCCACTTTTAGCCCTTGCTTGTGTGGTGGACAACCTTCAAGACAGCCCCTCAATGATCCCCAGACCTTGTGTAGTCTCTTCTTGCACAGCAAGATTGACTTGTGTAACTGATAGAAGAACTGAGGCCTCTTGCCAATAGCCATGTGAGTGAGGCATCTTGAAGGTGGATTCTCCAGACCCAATTAATTATCAGGTGACAATGGCTAGGCTGACATCTTTTTTTGTGTGTATAGGGAGGGCTTGGGGATTG
Source organism: Glis glis (assembly GCA_004027185.1). NCBI lineage: Eukaryota > Metazoa > Chordata > Mammalia > Rodentia > Gliridae > Glis > Glis glis. The sequence continues at coordinate 14,598 of PVJS01019866.1, forward strand.
AACTCAGGGGCATTCTAACTCTGAGAGACACCCACAGTCCTATTTTAATTTTTATTTTGAAACAGGGTCTCAGTAATTTAGCACTGGCCCCAAATCTGTGATCCTCTTGTCTCAGTTTCCCAAGTACTGGGATTACAGGCATGTACCACCACCCCTGGCTAGGCTGACATCCTGACTGTAACCTCATGATCCTGAGCCAGAAGCATCAGTTAAGTCATTCCAGGATTCTTACCTGTCAGAAATTGAGATAAGCCAGGCATGGTGGCACATGCTTGTACTCCCAATACTTGAGAGGCTGAGACAGGAGGACTGCAGGTTTGTGGCCAGCCTCAGCTACTTAGTGAGGCCCTCCACAACTTAATGAGACCCTGTTTCAAAATAAAGAATAAAAACAATAGAGCCGGGCGTGGTGGCGCATGCTTGTAATCCCAGTACTTGGGAGGCTGAGACTGGAGGATCCGGGTTCACGGCCAGTCTCAGCTACTTAGTGAGGCCCTCCGCAACTTTGTGAGACCCAGTTTCAAAATAAAGGATAAAAAATAGGGCCGGGGGTCTAGCTCCGAGGTAGAACGCCCCTGTATTGTTTCAGGTCACTAAGTTTTATTGTTTTTATTTATTGTTTCAGGTCACTAAGGTTTTTGGGTTATTTGTTACACAACAAGTAATGAATATACTTCTTCGCAAGCCTTTCTTTACTGCTTATTCCCTGACAAGAAAAAACTACCATGTAGTCATGTTTCATGCAAATTTGGAACACACATCTGAAAATCTACAATCTAAGACTATCAATAATTTCACTTTGTGTTCCATATCTGAAATAATGCTAATTTCGCATAAACAGCCCCCCTCACACACAAACAAAACCAAGATAGGATGCACATAATATCAAAGAATTTGAGTTAAGTATGAATTGGTTTTGGTTCCTGCTATGCAGAGGCAACACTTTATGGAGAACAGAGGCAGCAGCCAATTCGTCTAGAAGTGCTGGTGCTCTCATGGCCAGATGGCCTTGCAAACACTGATGACCCTAGGCTGCAATGTTCCCACAGCTCCGCGGGAGTGACCCTGGGAATCCTTCCTGCCACACTATTTTGGTGCGCGGTGACCTGGAGTCACCAAGAGATGCCCCACTGACAAGGTATGGGCTTCGTTGTGCGAAGGTCCAGGTGAACGCTGACTCCACGTATCTCTTTGCGACAGTCCCGCCATATAGGCGCTCAGGCCATCGCTAGTTACCACTACCTGTCATCCTGGAGCGACGAGGGGGAGGGTGTGGCAGGGGCTGAGCGGAATGCGGGAGCGGGGTCCGCGGTCCCCTCGGGAATGACCCCAGCGCCGAGGCGGGAGACAGGACCGCCGGAGCTTGCGCACGGGCAGACCAGAAGGCCTGGGTTCGGTTCCCTCCCTGGGTGGCGAAGGCGTCGCGGCCGAACCCCCGCCTCACGGTCGCGGGGCTTAGGGCCTGTCTCCACGGAGACGCTGGGCCGGGAGCCCGTCGCTGTCGTTATTGTTACCTGAAGTCGTACAGCCGGCGGCCGCGCGGCCACCGCCACAGCCGCCACTCCGTCCTCGGAGTCCATCCCGGGAAAAGAGGTGACAACGGGCGCCCGAGGCGATATCCAAGCTAGAGAGCCACCCCAGCCAAGGGGGACCACCCGAACAGCCGCCCGCTGGACAATGGCGGCCGCGTCTGTGACGCCACGACTACAACTCCCAGAAGGCCACGCGGCGCGCAGCGGCGCCGGACCAATGGGACTTCCCTCTGGCTGTCTTTGACCAATGGGGGCGTCCTGCCCGCGGGTGAGGGGACCCTGCCTGTCCCGCCCTCAACCAAAGGGGGCGTTCCGGGCCCTCCGCGGCGGCGCGGTGCTATAAGTGTGCTGGCTGCGCGGGGCTTTGAGTCCAGCTGCTCTGGTAGTTTTTCCACCTTCCTGGCTGAGTGCGGGCGGCTTCTGTGTTTGCGCAGTGGGGGAAGCGAGGATGGCCGCAGCATCCTTAACCCGCGATCGCACCCGCTTCCCAGGGCCGGTGTGTGCCCGCGGGCGTGGGACCGTCCTGCGCGAAGTCCGTGGCCATCTCTCGCTGCTGGAAAAGCAAAGACCCGGGCTTTCCTCCTTTACTCTGTGTACTCCCGACGTACTTAAAACATACATACCTGCGTCAAAACCACCCGAACAATTCAGAGGTTTGTTAACGTAACAGACTTAGGGGCCAGTGGCCGGAGGGGCCAAGCGAGGCTCCCGGGAGCTGGCCAGATTCTGTGTCTCCGGGACAGCTGTCCTTTTGTGTTGTGTCTTTTCTGTGGGTCTGTTAGAGTACATTAAATTTTTTATTTAAGCAAGGCGTGGTGGCGCAAACCTGTAATCCTAGTACTTGGGAGGCTGAGACAGGAGGATCGCAGGTTGGCGACCAGCTCCAGCAATTTAGCGAGCCCCTCCCCCCCGCAACTTAGTGAGACCCTGTTTAAAAAAAAAAAAAGGACCGGGGTTGTATCTCAGAGGCAGAATGTCCCTGGGTTCAATCCCCAGTGCTATATATAGGCCTGGCGTGGTGGCGCGCTCCTGTAATTCAGTACTTGGGAGACTGAGACAGAAGGATCGTAGGTTAAAGGCCGGTCTCAGCAACACAGCAAGAGTCTCAGCAACCTAATGAGACCCTGTTTCAAAACAAAACACTAAAAGGCCTGGTGGTGAAGAGCTGAGGTAGAGTGCCCCTGGGTTTAATCCCCAGTACCACCCACCCCCTCCCCCACACACAATATACTGTGTGTGTGTGTGTGTGTGTGTGTGTTTGTGTGTGTGTGTGTGTGTGTGTGTGTGTACACATATATGTTCACAAAGACAAATTTGAACCACAACCAATATTTTTGGCTGAGAACCAGGCACACAGAAAGGAAGGAAACACACCTACCAGCTCCCACTGGGCTGATGGTGTAGTAGGGAGGGAAAGAAAATAAACCACCAATGTGACAGTTTATACAGCCTCAAATTGCTGAACGACACCAGCAGGAACAGAGATCACCAGCAGGAACAGAGCAACAGGGTCCAATCCACACGTTCCCATCCCTGCCCTCACTTCTGTCTCTCTTCTTCCCTTCAGCCCACCATGTCCTCTGTTCTCTGCTGGGCATCTTCCCTACCACCTGACAGGCCCAGCCCTGCAGCGTCAGCAGTACCAGGAGGAGGAAAAGGTGTTAGGAATGTTAGACAAAAATGGGAGGCTGCTGTTTTGTGCAGAGGGGACTTCCTTAATATGGTGACTCAGGTAGCCTGTAATCTGTTGTCAGGAGAAACTGGTTTGTTTGGGGCGTCTTACCTGATTCCTTGACATTTCAGTTTGCTTTTTCTTTCACTCTCAAGTTTTCAAGCTTGCAGAAGCTACCACAGGATCAATATTGTAACCAGATTAAAGGACTAAGCAGTTTTGATAATAATAATTTTGTATTCATGCCTGTGGTTTGATATGGAGTATTTCTGGCTTTTTAATTTAAACATTCAGATACTTATTTAAATTTCCTCTTTGAGCCCGGTGTGGTGGCGCACACTTGTAATCCCAGTATTTGGGAGGCGGAGACCGGAGGATCCGGGTTCCCGGCCAGCCTCAGCTACTTAGTGAGGCCTCCGCAACTTCGTGAGACCTGGTTTCAAAATAAAGGATAAAAAATAGGGCCAGGGGGTGTAGCTCGGAGGTAAAATGCCCCTGGGTTCAATCCCTGGTACCTCAAAAAAAATTTCCTCTTTGACAAATAGCTGTTGAGTCTAAAATGTCAACTGAACTCTCTCCTCCAATTATTAATTTGCAATTTTGTTGCACTATTAAGGACTATCTGGCTGGGTATGATGGCCAATGCCTGTAATCTCAGTACTTGGGAGTCTGAGAAAAGAGGATTGGAGGTTAGAGGCCAGACTCAGCAATTTAGCCAGACCATGTTTCAAAATAAATAAATAAAATAGGTCTGGGGGTGTAACTCTGAGGCAGAATGCCTCTGGGTTTAACTCCCAGTACCAAAAAAAAAAAAAAAGAATATCTGATTTCCACTTGTGTGTGTATGTGTGTGTGTTTGTGTGTCGCACACTAGGGATGGAACCCAGGGACTTGCTAAGCACACGCTCTACCATTGTGGTGCATCCTACTTTACTTTTCTTTTTTTTTTGTGTGGTACCGGGGATTGAACGCAGGGGCATTCTACCTCCGCGCTACGCCCCCGGCCCTATTTTTTATACTTTATTTTGAAACCAGGTCTCACGAAGTTGTGGAGGGCCTCACTAAGTAGAGAGAGAGAGAGAGAGAGAGAGAGAGAGAGAGAGAGAGAGAGCTGAGGCTGGCCGCGAACCCGGATCCTCCGGTCTCTGCCTCCCAAAGTACTGGGATTATAAGCGTGCGTCACCACACCCGGCATCCTACTTTACTTTTCTGATAGTAAGGATGGATGATCTTGTGGATAATCAGGCCCCAGGAACACCTGTATTCCCAGTATTTGGGAGGCTGAGACAGGAGGATCACAGGTTTGAAGACAGCCTCAGCCACTTAGCCAGACTCTCAGCAACCTAGTGAGACCTTGTTTCAAAACAAAAAACAAAAAGGGCTGGGGATGTGTTACTGGGGATTGAACCCAGGTGCATTCTACCTCTAAGCTACACCTTCAGCCCTATTTAATTCTTTTATTTTTTAATTAATTAATTAATTAATTTTTTTGCGGTACCAGGGATTGAACCCAGGGGCATTCTACCTCTGGGCTACACCCCAGCCCTATTTTTATTCTTTATTTTGAAACAGGGTCTCACTAAGTTGAGGAGGGCCTCACTAAGTAGCTGAGGCTGGCTGTGATCCCGGACCCTCCAGTCTCAGCCTCCCAAGTACTGGGATTACAAGCATATGCCACCACACCCGGCTAATTCTTTTATTTTGAAACAGGGTCTTACTAAGTTACAGAGGGCCTCACTAAGTTCCTGAAGCTAGCTGTGAACCTGTAATCCTCCTGTCTGAGCCTCCTAAGTACTGGGATTACAAGCGTGCCCCACCCCGCCTGGCTTTATTTTTTATTTTGAAATAGGGTCTTTCTAGGTTGCTGAGGCTGGCTGTGAACCTGCAATCCTTCTGTCTTAGTATCCCAAGTACTGGGGTTACAAGTGTAGGCCACCATGTCCAGCTCTTTTTAATATTGTATATTTTATTTTATTTTAATTTTTTGTGGTACCAGGGATTGAACCCAGGGGCATTCTACCTCCAAGCTACACCCACAGCCTGTTTTTTTTTTTTTGAAACAGGGTCTCACTAAGTTGCAGAGGGCCTCACTAAGTAGATGAGGCTGGCTGCGAACCTGCGATCCTCCTGTCTCAGCCTCCAAGTACTGGCACACAAGCGTGTGCCACCATGCCTGGCTCACGCCTGGCTTTTAATTTCATATCTTGACATGTTTTCAATTTTGCTTTTTGGCCTGCCATATGATTAGTTTTGGAAAAGTTCCACATTTGCTTCTACTTTTTCTCCTCCTCCTCTTCCTTCTTCTTGTATTTTTTTGGTAATGGTTTCTTTTTTTTTTTAATGTGGCACTGGGGACTGAACCCAGGGGCATTCTACCTCTGAGCTACACCCCCAGCCCTATTTTAAATTTTTATTTTATTTATTTTTTGCTGTACTGGGGATTGAGCCCAGGGGCATTCTACCTCTGAGCTACACCCCCAGCCCTATTTTGTTCTTTATTTTGAAACAGGGTCTCACTAAGTTACAGAAGGCCTCACTAAGTAGCCGAGGCTGGCTGCGAACCTGCGATCCTCCTATCTCAGCCTCCCAAGTACTGGGATTACAAGCGTGTGCCACCATGCCTGGCTTGGTAATGGGGTTTGAACAAAGGGGCATTGTACCTCTGAGCTTCACCCCAGCCATTTTTATATTTTGTTTTGAAATATGGTCTCATTAGGTTGCTGAGAGTCTCACTACATTGCTGAGGCTGGCCACAAACCTGTGATCCTCCTGTCTTAGCCTCCCAAGTACTGTGGGATTACAGACATGGGCCACCATGCCAGGTCTACTTCTCCATTTCCTTATCTGTGATATCTACAATGAATATGTATAAAAGTTTTAATAAACATTTATTGTTAATATAATAATTGCACAAATAAGTACAGATTTGAGAGAGTGCCCTTTAATTTCCTAACAAATCTTACTTTTCTAGGACTCCTCTACATTTTGCCCGTGCCTATGGCCGTCCAAAAGTGGTGACTTTCCTGATTGACAGAGAAGTGCGAGATCGATGTCTTTGTTAGTGATGGTCGCAGTGTTGATGAAGGTAGATGGTAACCAATGATTAGGAGACGGATCTCCAAAGTCCCATGATAAATGCTGTGATAGAGATTAAGATTCCTATAGCCAGTTCATGTGTGCAGTGAATATTGGAGATGGCTGGAGATGGCTGGAGATGGGTAAGCACAGTTGGGTGAGAAGGAAGAGACACTCTTGATTTCCTTGATCTGTAGATTTCCACAGGATCCGTTATAAGATGCAGCTCGATTGAGAAATATGTGCTCTTGTGAATTATAAATTGCTTTTGTCCTTTTACAGAAGGGTCTCACTCCATTTTTATTTTCTTCTTTGCAGGGCGTGCAGTGTTGGCTGTGCTGGGCCCGGTAGCCCTCGATGACCTCCCAGGAGCCGTCATCATGCTGGATGGGGAAGGAGAGGCTCAGCACATAGTTGCAGGGCTTGATCCTGAGGATGCTGCACACCTAGTTCTGCTTCTGTTCCTTGCTTTCTCGGGTCCTCAGGTCCTCCAACAACTTGTCCTCCACAGTGCTGGTGCTGTGGTTGAAGAAGCCCTCCAGCATCTTGAAGAAGTTAGGGTCATCCTTGTGGTCTGCCACCGCCTAGCTGTAGTGGCTCCAGGTGGATGGTGTGAACCCTGGCTGCTAGTGGGCATGGGACAGCAGCAGCACTTCGCCCAGGCAGCAGCACATGGCGACTGCAGACGGGAGGCGAGCAGCTGGCCTCAGGAGAGGCGCCTCGGAGGCCTGGGACCAGGGAGTTCCTTCTGCAACTTAAAAAAATTATTTATTTATTTATTATTTATTTATTTATTTATTTTTGTGGTACTGGAGATGAAACCCAGGGACTTTCTACCTCTGAGCTACCCCCCAGCCCTATTTTATTTTGAAACAGGGTCTCACTAAGTTGCTGAAGCTGGCCACAAACCTGTGATCCTCCTGTCTCAGCATCCCAAGTATTAGGATTACAAGTGTACGCCAGCACACCCAACTTTAAAACTCCTTTAGATCATCCATATACCATTTCTCTCTCTCTTCTGCTTGAAAATTCACTGTCTGAGAAGGGCAGAAGCCCTGAGGGAGTCAGGGGGATGTTTGGGAGAAAGTGTCTTCTGGCGCTATTGGGAGGTGGCAGAAACTTTAGGAGGTAGGGCCTAGTTTGAGGAAGTAGGTCACTGGGGAGGTGGGGGTGGGAATGACCTTGAAGGGTATATTGGGAGCCCAGAACCTTCCTCTCTCTCTTTGCTTCCTGGCCACCATGCAGTGTGCATCTTTGCTACACCATGCCCTTCTTTCCATGATGTTCTTCCTTGCCACGGGCCCAACACAATGGGACCAGACAACCATGTCTGAAACCATGAATCGAAATACAGCTTTCCTTTTTTGTGGGGTGGTGGTGTTTACTATGGATTGAACCCAGGGGAATTCTACCTTAGAGCTAAACCGTAGACCTATTTTGTTTTTTTATTTGGAAACAGGGTCTTGCTAAGTTGCTGAGGCTGTCCTCCAACCTTGATTCGCCTGTCTCAGCCTCTCAAGTACTGGGATTACAGAATCAGCCTTCCCAAGTACTGGGATTACAGGCCAGTGCCACCACACCCAGCTTCTTTTCTCCTTTTGTTTTTCTCAGATATTTTGTAATAGTGAGGGAACTCTGACTAACACAATGTTCCAGGCAGAGATCACAGAAAGTGCAAATCTCTAAATGGTCAAGGAGCACCCTTTTATAGCTCTCTTGTGAGACTTATTTATTTATTTATTTATTTATTTGCAGTACTGGGGGTTGAACCCAGGGGCATTATACCTCCGAGCTCCACCCCCAGCCCTATTTTTTATTCCTTATTTTGAAACAGGGTCTCACTAAATTGCGGAGGACCTCACTAAGTAGCTGAGGCTGGCTGCGAACCCGGATCCTCTGGTTTCCACCTCCCAAGTACTGGGATTACAAGCGTGTGTCACCACGCCCGGCGTGAGACTTAAATAAACAGAGACATACACCATTTTTTTTTACTTACCTTGGCAAACATTTTAAATTAAGCAGCAGTTCCTCAGTTTGTTTGTTTATTTATTGTACTGGGGATTGAACCCAGGGGCATTCTACCTCTGAGCTACAATCCCAGCCCTATTTTTTATTTTTTAGTTTGAAGCAGGGTCTCACTAAGTTGTGGAGGGCCTCACTAAGTTGCTGAGGCTAGCTGCGAACCTGAGATCCTCTTGTCTCAGCCTCCCAAGTACTGGGATTATAAATGTACGCCATCATGCCTGGCTCCTATTTTATTTTTATTTTGAAACAGGGTCTTGCTAGGTTGATGAGAGTCTCACTACTTGCTGAGACTGTCCTTGAACCTGTGATCCTCCTGTCTCAGCCTCCCAAGTACTGGGATTACAGGTGTGTGCCACCATGACTGGCTGATACATCAATTTAAACCTGTCCAAAAGCATACATACTGTTCTTATCCTCCAAGATTGCTCCTTCATGTCACATTGGTCCATTCGGTTTTCTAAATGATTGAGGGTACTCTTCCTCCTCTGTTATTCCTGATCTACTTTTTGAGGCTCTGTGGTGGATTAAAGATGCCCAAACAGTCTTTGTCACTTCCCACAGAAAGGTGAAATTTATTTCCCTTCCCCTTGACTCTGGGATGGCCCCGATTGCTTAAGTAATAAAATGTGGCAGAAGTAATATTGTGTAACTACCAAGGCTATGTTATACCACAAATTCCAAGGTTATGTTATAGTACACTTTGCAGATTCTGAGGCTATGTCATAACACACTATTGGGTCTTCTAGAATGCTCATTCTTGGGACATTCCCTCCTGGAACCCAGCCACCATGCCAAGAAGAGCCCAAGCTCTGTGGACGGGTCCATTGTGAGTACCTGAGCCAACAGCTCCAGCTGAGCTGCCAGCTGGACACCAGTACCAAGTGCCAATCTGTAACTGTGCCATCTCAGACAGCGGCAGCTTCAACAATTCCAGCTTTAACTGCCTCTAAGTGTAACTCTGGAAAAGGCCTGACGTGAGAACCACCCAGTTGATCTTATTCAACTTGTAGGCTGGTGAGAAATTAAAGAAGTCATAAACTGGCCAGGCGTGGTGGCACACTCCTGTAATCCCAGTATTGGGGAGGCTGAGACAGGAGGATCGCAGGCTTGTGGTCAACCTCAGCAATTTAGTGAGGCTGTCGGCAACTTAGTGAGACTCTGTTTCAAAAAATAAAAAATAAAATAGGGCTAGGGGTGTAGCTTGAAGGTAGAATAACCCTGGGTTCAACCCCTAGCAACACACACACACACACACACACACAGTCATAAACTACTACTTTGGGGATGTTTGGTATGCAGTATGTGAAAAGTGAAACAGGCTTGTGGAAGTATACTTTCTTAAATGTCTTCTCCTCTAGCCCTTTCCTCTCTTTCCACCACTGTTGCCTTACTTTAGACCCTTATCACTATTTTTTGTACTGGGGATTGAACCCAGGGGCATTCTACCTCTGAGCTATACCCCCCAGTCCTACTTATTTATCTTGGTACTGGGGATTGAACCCAGGGGCATTCTATTTCTGATCTACATCACCAAAAAACCCCATTTGGCTACAAATGTGTGTTTGCTCTGAGTGTATATATATAAATGTACATCAAACTTGTTAATGGTTACTTCATGCTGAATGACTTGTCTATTTCATCAGTCACTTTGAAAGAAATATATGAAAGTTTCCCTAAATGACCATAGATTTACCCATTTTTCTAGTAATCATACCAGTTTTCAGTTGGAATTTCTTTAATTCCAGGAGCACTCAATGTCTTTGTAAAGTTTAACTTTTTTTTTTTTTTTGCGGTACCAGGGATTGAACCCAGGGGCATTCTACCTCCGGGCTACACCCCCAGCCCTATTTTTTATTCTTTTTTTAAATTTTGAAATAGGGTCTCACTAAGTTGTGGAGGGCCTCACTAAGTAGCTGAGGCTGGCTGCAAACCCGGATCCTCTTGTCTCAGCCACCCAAATACTGGGATTACAAGTGTGCGCCACCATGCCTGCCTTAACTTTTTGTTTATGTGTGTGGTGGTAAGGATAGAACCCAGGGCCTTGCACATGCTAGGCAAACAATCATGGAGCTACAGTCCCAGTTGAATTTGAACTTTATCAACATAAAGTATTCTGGGAATAAAGAGAGTTGTTGGGCCAGAAGGTCTGAACCCTGTAAAGCTCATCACACCAAGAGAAAGGCCTCCAGAGATGCTGTTATTCCATCTTCCCCACTAATCTCCCAGCATATCTCTCCCATCGTCACCTCACATAGTCCTTTACCATTTTAACAGAATGTTTACAAATCTGATGGGTACAGTGACTTGCTTTTCTAGTTCATGTTTCTTTAATCACTTCAAATGTTCAAATTCATGCTTTTATCCCTAGGTCCTGTTTAAATAAAGTTTTCTACAGACTTGGCTGATCTTAGCTTTCCAGGGCAACATATGAAAGCCCCAGTCTCAAAAGAAAAATGCTTAGGCTTATTTTTATGTCTGTATTTGTACAAGAAGGAAAGGAAGAAGTGTTTGCCTTCTGTTAAAGTAGCCTCTGGTCACATGCCACACGCCTCTGGTCACATGCCAACGGGTGTGTTACTTGCTTAGCGTCTTTAACAAGCCACACATATATGTCTCCCTCCAAACCCCGTCCCCTGTACTGGGGATTGCAATGGGTGCTCCCCAGACATTTTGATTTTTTATTTTGAGGCAGGTCTCCCTGGTTTGCCCATGCTGGCCATAATTATCTTGTTGAGGTTACAGGCATGTGCCGCCACTCCTGACAACACATTTTTTTTTTTTTGCAGTACTGGGAATTGAACCCAGGGGCATTCTACCCCCGAGCTACACCCCCAGCCCTATTTTTTACTCTTTATTTTGAAAAAGGGTCTCACTAAGTTGCGGAGGGCCTCACCAAGTAGCTGAGGTTGGCCATGAACCTGCGATCCTCCTGTCTCAGCCTCCCAAGTACTGGGATTACCATCTTGTCCTGATCAGTCTAACCAGGTGGACTCTCTGATCCTAATACCTCCTTTTGGGTGTGTTTTATGTTTCAGCTTGGACTCACAGGTATTGCGGTAACTCCGGCGGACGATCTACTCCGTGGTTCCTGCCATGGAACGTTGCTGCACCAAGCAGCTTCCTGACAAAACTGTCTATGGTCCCAGCCACAGACGGTCGCTGCGTCAAGCAGCTTCCTGACAAAACTGTCTATGGTCCCCAGCCACAGACGGTTGCTGCGTCAAGCAGCTTCCTGACAAAACTGTCTATGGTCCCCAGCCACAGACGGTCGCTGCCCAGACAGCTTCCTGAAGTCTGTGGATCCTGCCACAGACGGTCACTGCGTCAAGCAGCTTCCTAACAATGGTCTTCTCACACGAAACAACACGAAGTCTGATATGGTAATTTGCAAAATAGTTATATTTAATAATCGGGGGGTCGGGGAGGAGATAGAGATGGCAAATTCTCCCGGTGCTCTGTAGCCAGCACCTTATTTTTATAGACACTTTAGACAAGACATCATAAAAGTTAATCAAACCCAGGAATCAGCAATTATCACAGGTTGCAGTAAAAGTTAGTCGAACAGAGATCAGCAATTATCTCAGGTTTCGGTAAGGATTAATCAAACAGGGATCAGCAATTATGTGACAAGCCTAGGGGAAGGAAGGATTGACCATTAGCACCTTGAAGATTACACCAGGTCCCTTGGAATGTGTCCGTTTGCGGACAGATCCCACCCAGCCAAATACCATGTATCCAAACTGGGCTGGTCCAAGATGATAATCTCAGTGTGCCTCTAAGACAGGTCTTGGCCCTCAACACACAGGTCTGTGGGGATGGGGATCATTCTGGATGGAAAAGTCTCAGCTTTCTATTTCAATAGAATTTACCTCTCAGGTCCCTGAGAGTCTTGAGTTTCTGACTGATGAAAGGGTAGAACACTTACCTGAGCATCACCTGGTACAGATTCCTTCCATGCATAACAGCTTCTATCTTTCCCTTGGTCACATCAATCTCATGAGATGCCCACTGGACTAGCTACAGGAAACATAACCACCACCCTACCCCCACTGTGTAGAGTCCTCATTTTGGGAAGGAGTGCAGTGGTATTGCACACATTTTCCACACTGGATGTACTACTAGACTATTTTCGACCTGCTGAATAGAAACGTCTCTGAGACCAGAGGCTTGGCCAAGAACTGTTGGACATTTTGATGGCTTTGCTGGATCTAGCGTATAGTGCCTTCCTCCCAGATTATTAATATCTTTTTTGTGTGTGGTAATGGAGATTGAACCTAGGGGCATTCAACCTATGAGCTACACCTCCAGCCCTATTTTTAATTATTTTTAATTTTGAAACAGGGTCTCACTAAGTTGCAGAGGGCCTAAGTGCCTCACTAAGTTGCTGAGGCTGGCTGTGAACCTGTGATCCTCCTGTCTTAGCCTCCCAAATACTGGGATTACAAGCATGGGCCACCACATCCAGCTTATGAACATCTTTTAAAAAAATGTTATATATATATATATATATATATAAAATATACATTTTATTCACACACACACATACACAAATATATATGAGTCCCTTTCGTGTATATGGTACTGGGAATTGAACCCTGGCCCTCGCACATGGTAGGCAAGCCCTCTACCACTGAGCTTCATCCTCAGCCCTATGAACATCTTCTGAACATGGACACTGGTCTCAGCAGCAGGACCAACTGCCCAGCTAGGAAGCAGACCACCCGCACTGCCTAGACCACCCAGGCAAGGTGTTTCCCTAATCCAGGCCCTAACCCCAGGGTCCGATATGAATCCTGAGTGAGATGTTACATTAAAGGTTTATGAAAAGGTGCCAAACTGCCAGGGTAACCTGGGGGGAAAGTATGTCCAGTATGTTGCAGTTATACAAATTCACATTCCTGCCTTGACCTTTGAGGGGATTCCGTCCAGTCTGTGCCTACTACCAAGCGAGTGTTTGTAACCACATACTTATGGAATCCACTGCAAAATTTTCTTCTGGCCAAGTTGAAGTGAGCAAGCCGTGTCCTCAGCTGCAGTAGGAGTCGAGGCCTGATCGGCGGCCTGTGGCTGGTTCTGTGCCTGCTGGAACATTCTAACATTTACACTTTTGTTATGAGCTATTTAAAACCAATATGGAGACTTGACAGAAAAACAACACATTTTTTTAATGACTAATAAGTCTTAGAAGTCCCGACACGTGATGCCATCTGGAGATCCACTATGTCAGGGGTGGTGCACCGCCCTACCCCGCCTCAGGAAACCATCACTGCTCACCTACACCTGTGGCTGTGAGGACAGCAAGGGGTTTTCTTCAGAGGCTCTTTTTTCAGCAACAAGGACCTGGTCTTCCTCCTGCTTCCAGGAAGAGCAGGGAGAGTGCTGCAAGTGAGATGAGTCCAAACACTGCAGCCTTACCACCTGCCCACTGCACCAGGGCACCGGGGAGATGGAGACCACAGTTCTGGGCTTTCTGCCTTGGCTGGCTGGCACATCCTCAGCCCCTCCAGAACATGCTGTAAGACAACAAAGTCCCCTTTCCAGTCTTGCAAACAACACTCTTCTCATTTTGGGATTAAGGCTGTAGAATTGGAACAAAATACAGCATTATATCACTTTTTCTTTTTTAAAAAATTCATTTAAATGTGTTAGAGCCTCAAACAAAAGTGACTCCATCTTGATCCAAGTCTTCCTCAGTACACCCTTCTCCCTGCTTCCTGAAAATGTCCCCATTGTCTTGCCTAACAAGCCCCTTGCTTATCAGACCCCTCTGCTTATAGGAAAGCCCCATTATCCTGCTTAACCATGATGTAACCAACCCCCTTGGGAATAACCACCGCTACCCCCACCCTGTAGAATCTCCCCTTAAAAATCCCCCTTGATAATAATTAACTACCACTCCTCCTCCCTGTAGAATCACTCCTTCAACAACCCATATACACTTCTAGTCTGTAAGTGGACACAGGATCCAACCTTTCCTAGAGACCCCCTCCACAGGTTTTATTCCAATAAAGCCTATACTGTTGTTGAACCATATCCCATCTTCTTCCTCCCCCAAACCTTTCATGATGGTGCCGAAACCCGGGATGGGTAGTGAAAAACCATCCGGTAAGTTCCCTCTTGCAACCTGGGAAGCCACGGGCAGCGGCAGCTGGTCCCAGGGTAACTCCCAGATCCTGAGGATCTCTGGGTCCTCGCTCCCGTTCCTCCCTCCCTGCCTCTTTTCCTTCCCCATGGCTCTAGAAGTGAAATGCTGCTGTCTCACACCCATCACTGGTCAATTCATCATCTCAGGTTTAAGTCCATACTGTTTCCTCCCATTTTGGTTCTCTCAATGGGTCCAGGACACCCCCCAAATATTACTTCAGGAGCGATCACCAAAAATCCCAGTGCTGGGTGAGAGCAACCCCTATAGCAGTCCAGGATTGCAGGGCCCTCAGTTTCTTGGGGATGCCCAGAGATTGGTCCTCCCATTCAGAGGTTTTCAGATGGGGGATGTGCCTCCCCTCTGATTTAACAACTCCGAGGGTTTGGAACCCTCTCAGGAATTGGTTTTGGACTTCCCCTTCCAAAGGCTTAAGGCTTTCCCACAGATCTCCAAGTGTTCAGACCCTCCCACAAACCAACTCACAAATTCTTCAAAGGTCCAGGACCCTCCCACAAACCAACATCCACTCCAGGGTTTAGGACCTCCCTGGAGACCACTTCACAATTGGAAACTCTCCCTCCAGGCCCCTACTGTTGCAGACCATCAAGGGTTAAGTTTCTGAGGTTAATTGGACTGTCTTAGCAGAGCGCACAGTGATCTGAGGAGGGGAGAATTCCTGCACATAGGATTATCTCCAGGGTCCTGATATATCTGATATGAGAAATGAGCCCAGGTGGACATTCCTCCTTTGTACTATGTTTGTCCTTGCTTTATGCTTTTGCCTTAGATAACAAGTTATTTCTGTGCACCCTGAGTTTGGCATTAACAGATGCTTTGTTTAAACTTATCAATAAAAGAGGCTTCTGAAAGGGGAGGAGAAGTAGATCTCTGCTCTTCTCCCCAGCTGCCCTGACTACATTTAATTCATTTATGACTCCAAGTCTTTCATTCGAGTGTGCTTCTAAATCTGCAGTATCTGCAGCACCCCACGGGACACCCCACTTGGCTGCCCCCTTTACAACCTTAGCGCCCTTGGCCTCACACTGGTTGTTTGCCCCAAACCTGTAGTATCCTTCTGCAATATAATTTGGCCTCAATACAAACTAGACAATGACAGTCAATGGCCAGAGATAGCATTTTCCATTTCCAAATTCAGCGCAATCTCTGAACTTTTTAGCACTGCAACAGCAGATGGTTAGAGGTCCCCATCCCCTCTCTCTGTGAACCATGTTCCCCCACCAAATCCTCCTCTTGAATGAGTCCCCCTGCTCTCTTCATCTTTGAACTCTAAAGACGTGTAGGAGCTTAGTGGTCCCTTTTTCCTTTTCTTCTCCCTTTCTCTGCTGTAGGACTTCCCATAGGCTTCTTAGTTGTCTGCTACTGTTTTAGTATGTAAATTATGATTAGAATGTAAGAGATATCTCCTACATCCCTATTATGGTAACTCTGGCAGATGATACTTGCTTTGATACTTGCTTTGTAGTCTCACCATTCTAATAACTACTCTGTGGTTCCTGCCACGGAAGGTTGCTGCACCAGGCAGCTTCTGATCAATAGTCTTCTCTCATGAAACAACATGAAGTCTGATATAGTAATTTGCAAAATAATTACATTTAATAATCGGGGGATCGGGGAGGAGATAGAGATGACAAATTCTCCTGGCCTTCTATAGCCAGGCCTTATTTTTATAGGAACCTTAAATGTTAATCAAACACAGAAATCAACAACTATCACAAGTTATGGTAAAGAAGGTCAGTGAGGCAGGCATGTGACAAATTTAGGGGAAGGAGGGATTAACCATTACTGGGTGGAGACAACATCAAAGACAGCACCTTAAAGATTACACCAGGTCCCTTGGAATGTGTCCGCTTGTGGACAGATCCCACCCAGCCGAATACCATGTATCCAAACTGGGCTGGTCCAAGATGATAATTTCAGTGTGCTACTAAGACAGGCCTCAGACCCTCGACACACCCCTTTTGAGATTAAGGGAAAAAGTGTTGCTTTTGAAACCAGCCGCTAGCTATGGGACTTAAAGGAGGATCTTCTCTCTCTTTTTTCTGGCCTACGCCCACTCCCCCTTAGAAGATGAGTCCTTGTTCATAAAAGTGCTGAAGATAGGACTCACCCTTTAGGTTAACATACCCCATTCCTGGATCAGAGGGAATATGTTGCTTGTCCAGAAAAACACACATGAGGGATTGGTCTCCCAGCGTTTTGAGCACCTCCACATTTCATCAACCATAGGGTCCTTCCAAGACATATGTTGAAGGAAACTGACCTTAATGTAATAATCAAAGGAGCTTCACAAAACACCACATATTTAGAACTTTATAAATATATATCATATTTTGCAATACTGGAGATTGAACCCAGGGGCATTCTACCTCCGAGCTACACCCCCAGTCCTATTTTTATTCTTTATTTGAAACAGGGTCTCACTAAGTTGCAGAGGGCCTCACTAAGTAGCTGAGGCTGGCCAAGAACCTGCAATCCTCTTGTCTCAGCCTCCCGAGTACTGGAATTACAAGTATGTGCCACCATGCCCAGCCTAATATATCTTAAAGGCCAATCTTTTAGCTCTTTAAAGCTTTTGTTATAAACGAACATGTGCCTTTTTTCTAGATAAATAGTCAATAAAGATTATGTTTGCTTCTGTATGATGTTTCCAAATAAAATGTTCATTGTTTAAAGTTTTTTTTCTATAGCAGGAAAAATGTTTTTAGACATTAATTCTCGGGTCCCGCCCGAGAGTGACGCGGACTGACAGGGAAAAGTGAGCGCCGACGGCTCGAGAAGCACTCACCACGAGCCGGGAGAATATGTCGAGCAAATCTCGTTTATTTAGGAAGACAGGGCAGTTTTAAAGTGAAACCCATAAAGGAATCCCCAGGCAGTAGAGTGTGGCCCCATGGCACGCGACGGGTCGGGTCATACGCCCCCTATAACCTATTATAGCCCTCTTGAGGCTAGGTGGGGCGGGTCTGCCAGCGCCATCTTTGCTATTGATATGCTGAATCGCTGAATTGCTGAATCGCTGCCACGTGGAAGAGGCCCGGTACTCTAGAGCAGGCCTCTGTTAGTCCACCGGGCCCTTTCATGGCACCGAGTAAAGGGCCCCGCACTTCCCCGTTCCTTTTTTTAAAGCTGACGGTCAAAACCTGGCTTAGGTGGCCCTGCTCGGGATTCAGAAGGTGCCCGTCCTTGAAAAGCCCAGAGCATGCTGCTTTGAAAAGCCCAGAGCACGCTGGGAATTTCTGTCTTAGGTGCATCTGACCCAGCAGAGTCCGTACCCGTCATTGGTTATTGACCGGGCCGGGGTTTAATAATCGGGGCCCTCATATTGATTGGCCAAACTCTGGTACCGGACCTCCATTTGGTGGATTTGGATGGCCTGGAGCCGCTTTTGTATGAAGGAGATTAGGGCATTAAAAATGCATGGCCCGACCAAGGCTATCACAAGGAGTGCCGTGAGGGGGCCTAGTAGAGGGAGCAAATAGGGAAGAACTCCACCCCACACTTCGTCCCACCCTCCCTTTTCTTTGAGGAGATCCTGGCGGCGTTTCTCCAGGTTTTCTTGCAGCTGTTTTATACGATCTCGAACCACTCCGGACTGATTGACATAGAAGCAGCATTCTTCCTTTAAAAAAGCACAAAGACCTCCCTTCTCTGCAGTTAAAAGATCTAACCCCCGTCTGTTTTGTAAGACTACTGATGCAAGAGAGGTAATCTGATCTTGCAAGACTGCAAGCAATTGGGTGACTTCTTGCAAGTCTGCAATCAATTGTAAATGCAGCTGCTTTGTGAGTAAAACTGCTGTGGAGATTCCTGCCACGCCTGTGCCCACCCCTGCTGTTATGCCGATCCCAGCAAGCAGAGGGATTAGGGCCACCACCCTGGAGACTCGGGCCCTTTCCACCACTGGAATGGGGAGGGCCTCAGAGGCTAATGCCACATCTACTTGGGGAAAAAGGAGAACGGGGGAGCACAGCTGGTCCCCCCTTATGGTTCGGGTCAACCGCCTGTTACATAGGAGAGAAGCATTAAAAGGAGCACAATAAAACTTTGATGAGTCTAAATTCATTTGATTAGTGGGGAGGAGGGTAAGATTAGTCGGAATGTCCCCGTGCCAGGGGGCAGATAGGGGGTCAGCTTGGCATTCAGTCAGAGAGGTTAAATTGGGGGTTAATATGGGAATTAGCATAAG
>PVJS01019867.1:0-33256 GCA_004027185.1 Glis glis
AGAGAGACAGGGAGAGAGAGAGAGCTGAGGCTGGCCGTGAACCCGGATCCTCCGGTCTCTGCCTCCCAAAGTACTGGGATTACAAGCATGCGCCACCACACCCAGCCTACTACATGCATCTTGACACTAATTTAGACACTTTACTTGTCAGGCTATTTTCATTGGAGGGGATCATTCAAAGACCTTCCAGAAGTTTGAAATGGAATAAATGGCAAAAAAAAAAAAATCAGTGAGAATAATACAGACACAGACACACATTTGTGATTTATCTAAGTGATTCCCAAAGAAAACAGTCTTTGCATTAATTTTTGCATTTCTCCACTATTACTGGTATTTTCAGACATAGTAGCTACCAACTGCATTCAGGGCATTGCTGGAAACCCGTTGGTGAATAATATTCTGGGAGAAAGCTGTGATTCGTGGAAGCTGCAATTATAGATTCAACAGGAGGGTGTGAGGGAGGAGGTGGGAGGAAGCTTCCTCTGAAGTCAGGCTGCCCTTACCTGCTCTGATGTTAATGTCTCCCTAGCCTCTGCTCCAGTCATCTCTTTTTCTTTTCCTTCTTTCTTTCTTCCTTTCTTTTTTTTTTTGTTTTAACTTTTACTTTGTAAACATTACTTCTTTAAAAATACTAAGGATCCAAAAACTTAACGCAGAGCTCAAAGTGAAATTAAATCAGTGGTTTATATAGCACAATGTCATAATATTTTCCATACTATTTTCCCTTGCCTTATTAATATAACCATCAGTCTATTAGCTTTAACTGCTGCTGAAGACTGAGCAGATGTCTTCAATGAATACTTCCATCCATAATTACCCCTTATTTTTTTCTTCCTGAGAAGTTCAGCTAATTCAGAGCCTACCAATGTATATGAAAAGTTTAAATGATTTCTCCCCAAATGCATTACCTTTTTCTTATCTACATTAAATTCCATCTGTCATTATGTTGCAGAGTCTCGCACTTTGATTAGATCCTTCTGGAGGTTTTAACAATCCTTGCTAGTTTTTTACTAACCTAAATAATCTTACGGCATGTTATAGAAGAACTTTTTAACAGTTA
Organism: Glis glis; assembly: GCA_004027185.1. NCBI lineage: Eukaryota > Metazoa > Chordata > Mammalia > Rodentia > Gliridae > Glis > Glis glis. The sequence goes on from PVJS01019867.1 coordinate 1,061, forward strand.
CGACTTTTTGCCAGCCTTGCCTTTGTACGGATTTGCTATTAGTGTTGTGTATGCGTCGACATGTGTTAAGTGTGATGATTCAGCAATGAAAAGCGTAGACACTGAACACTGAAACAAAAACAAAAAGAAATACAAAAGAAATAAAATTGAGTCTGGAAGCCTTATCCTGCCTTTTTGTTCAGTGTTAACACACACCTATTTCTGAAATAATTGTGATTATTGCCTCTGGGGGGATTTGGGGGAAGGAGATTCCTTGGCAATAGTGTCTTGTACCAAATACTGTATCTGAGCATCTCATTATCTATGCTTTCCAAATTAATAGATGTTTCAGTCAGCATTTCTACTGCTGGAATCCAAAACACCTGACCACACAACTTAGAGGAAGAAAGGTTAATTTGCTCCCAGTTCTTGAGATTTCAGGGGTTCAGTCCATGTGAGGCTGAGCCACATCAGTAGAGTGGCGGGAGACAGAGAGATAGTGTGTGTGCAAGGGTGCTACTCTCACATCATGGAGGTTGGAAGCAGGAGAGAGGAAACAAGGGGATTCAAAGACAAAAGCATAGTCCCTATGGCCACATCCTCAGGGCTCCACCTCCTCCAGCCACACTCCACCTGCCTAGGTTACCACCTAGTAAATCCATTACAATGGATTTAGCCACTGATGAGATCACAACCCTCCTGACTTAATTATATCACCTCTGAACATTAATGCATGCGCTCTTCAGGGGACATTCTATATCTATCCATAGCAACAGATAAATTTTTAATTAGAAAAAATTAAGTTGATCTTCATTCTTCAAATAGGTTTTAAGTTTCTCATTATATTATTTCTCATTATATTATTTCCTTCTTTTTTTTTGCGGTACTGGGGATTGAATGCGGGGCGTTCTACCTCCGCGCTACACCCCCGGTCCTATTTTTTATGCTTTATTTATTTATTTATTTATTTATTTATTTTGTGGTACCGGGGATTGAACCCAGGGGCGTTCTACCTCCACGCTACACCCCCGGCCCTATTTTTTATACTTTATTTTGAAACCAGGTCTCACGAAGTTGCGGAGGGCCTCACTAAGTAGAGAGAGAGAGAGAGAAAGAGAGAGAGAGAGAGAGAGAGAGAAAGACAGGGAGAGAGAGAGAGAGAGCAGCTGAGGCTGGCAGCAAACCTGGATCCTCCGGTCTCTGCCTCCCAAAGTACTGGGATTACAAACATGTGCCACCACGCTTGGCTTTATTATTTCCTTCTAAAAGGAATAACGTGTCTGATTTCCAAAGCATGAACTACTAACCACTCCCAAGGAAACATTTTCAGGAACAAGCATAACTGTTTCCTGGAAGCTTGATTTGTCCAAAGGTAGAGATGAGGTGTTATCTAGTTGATTATGTATCAAGTTTTAGGTTTATTTTTCCATTTCTCTAATCAGAATTACCAAATCCAATGCAACTTCTTGAAGTTAGAAGAGACTAAAGATAATCCTTTTACCCTCCAACTCAATGGAGACATCTCTTCCATTTATTCATTTATTCATTTACTCAAGAAATGGTAAGCAAATACCCAACGTCTGTGAGGCTGGACACATTACCATGAACAAAACAGAATGTCCCTGACCTTCTGAGCCATTCTAAATTAGTGACCATACCACTGGGCTGAAGTCTTTCCATTCCTAGAGAATGCTTAAACTTAAACACAATTTATTAGGTGCTAATTATTTCAGGCATTCCACTAAGTGGTTTGCCTATATTACCTAATTTATTATTTATTGATATTCTATACAGATAGTTATTCTCATTTTAAGGATGAAGATATTGAAGTCTAGAAAGATTAATGGTCATGCACAATGTAATGCAACCAACAAAAGAATAAACTAGAACTGGAATTCAGTTTTATCCTATTTCTTACTCTAAGCTATCTACTCTCTTTGGATACTAATACTTGCTAAGTATGCCACCTCCATTAATTTGCAATCTCTCTCTTGGAAAATTCAGTCCATAGGTTATGTGTGTCAGATGAAATTAGCAAATTCATTTGTGTTTCATATAGAAAGGTCTTGAACTATTGGAGACAATTTCAAAGTCTATCCTGTTTTCTCCCTCCAAACCACTTCTCCATAAGCTAGCCATTGAAGCTCTTAGAATTCTGAATATTTTCTGTGGATTTACACTTTTTTTTAACATTTCTTCTTAGAATGGGTCATCAAAGAACTAAGTATACTTGAACACTTGTTATAGTTTACTATCTCATTTGATGCCCACAAAACCCTGGAGTTATGCCTGAGCCTCACTTTCCTTAAAAAAACTGGGGTTTGGTGAAATTAAAACAATCATGTCAGGAGCCACAGCAAATATGGGTTAGAAAAGGATGGCAAATCAGTTCTTCCAGCGTCTGCTAAATTGATTGTAAAAATAATCATTTCTTATTGAACTAACTTATCATTGGTTATTGATTAATATTGGAACGTTTAACACAAATTGAAATGGTTTACAATAAAATTGCTCATTCACTTTCTTCAGAAGTACAAAGCTCACCTACAGTCTTATTTATGACCTGGCATTTGCCTAACTTCTTAAACCTAAAAGACTACAAGAATATAAGAATATGCTATTTTCACACAAAGCCAAGATCAACTGCAGGCATGGCACACATGTAGGGGCAGAATCCTTAAATCAGCTTTAGGGGGAGAAGGTGATAGAAGGAGGTAGAGAAATAGCCTTGGGAGGAAACAATAAGAGGGTGTGGCCATGACAGAGGCATCATATGGCTTGAGAGATTCATACAGGAGAAAAGGAGACACCATTCCTAGGGAACACAGTCCTAATGATACCCAGCAAGCCTGTGCATGTGAGTGGGCATGTGCCTGTGTGCTTGTGTGCTTCTACAAGACTGAACTAAGCTTTCTCAATCCCCAGGCACCACTCTGTGTTGTGTAGAGAGAGGAAGATATACCTAGCATAAAGTCCTCTGTCTTTAGAGAACTTACCTCTATATAGACTCACATATATAGTTTCATATGTATATATATGAATATATATATATGTATGCATACACATATTTTCACATCTGCTTATTTACATTGGGGTCAGGTTGTTCCTGGTACAATCTTTTCTCTCACGTTCTAAGAAATAGCTCCACCCACCGCACCACAGCTGGCATCTCTGGAACACCAATCGGAATAGTGACCATGATTTGCTCCACTTCAGAAATGCTTCAGATTTCATTTATACTCTTTGAAGACGTTTGCAGAAGAGTGTTTTTTTCATGAGATCTTTTATTTCTTTTCAGCATCTTCTTACAGTGAACACTTTAGACAGGCAAATTATTTTGATTGATTTTCCTTGTTGCTATTTTCCCCCCATAGGCATTCTACCTCTGAGATAACCTCCCCCACCCTGCCAGTCTGATAGTACTTTTTCATTTTGAAACAGGGTCTTGCTAAGTTGCTGAGGGACCTCATTAAGTTGTGGAGGCTGGTTTCAAACCTGTGATCCTCCTATCTCAGCCTCCCAAGTACTCGGATTGCAAGCATGCACCACCATGTTCAGCCCTTGTTATTATTATAATGTGTAGGTCATTATAACGTTTAAAAAAAACCTACATAGGAGCATATATAAATCAAACTATAAAGTAAAGCCTTTCCCTCAAACCTAGAATTAGGGTCTATTGATGCCAGCTTTCAAGAGAGGGAAAAGCACCAAGGAATGAGATTTCCTTGAATCTCAGCCTCCTCCATTGGCTTAGATAATGAGATGGAGAGAGGAACTGCTCACTTCTGGCCATAACCCTTCTCAACATCAGAGGAGACTCACCGTCTAACAGGACTACTGGAATCAACTGGTACACAGGGCTTCTTCGTATTTTAGTGGAAATCGTATCTAGACTTAAAATTAGCACAAATGCAAGAATGCATTGTGGTTAATAGTAAAATTAAACAGCAGTTGAGTACCTAATGGTGTGTTCAATTTTGTTTTCTCAAAGTACTAGCTTTTCTAGAAGGTTCTCTTAAATATTTGTAGTACGGTATTTGCATGTTTGTGAACCACGGTGGGGCCGATGGCTTCTTTTCCATGTTTTTCCTTGCTAGCCTTTCATTTTTATCTGGACCTAGTCACAAATCTGTTACTGAAAAAAAAATCACTTAGATATTTTACTAAGATGAGTATAACATATTCCCTAAAGTGCCTTTCAAGGCATGCCTGAACGAGCCGCTGCTCTAACTACTATATCGTGCTGCAGAATACAACAGAGCCTGTTTACAATATCTTCCTATAATCCAACTCATAACATTTTAATTTAATGGGATATGTAACTCATGTTTCAATTAAAAGTAAAATTATTACGTTCCTTAGTTTGTGTGATTCTTTTGATAGAATACTACATTTGTATGGTAATTTTCCAAAGATCAACTTTATTTATCGGTAAGAAGCTATTCCAAGAGTGTTGTATATTTTCTTTGCTTCTGAAATGTTATCACATTTAATTGCCTGATCTTATTTGGGTTGCAATCATAGTCATTAATTAGTAGGAAGGTGAGGGACAGCATCATATCTAACTCTCTGTTATGGCTGCTTTAATGAGGAAAATACCTGCCATTATTTTAAAGGCGTCCTGTATGCTTCGCAAATACAGCTTGCTGTAGCATTCTCATTTAGGCTGTGAACATCAAAGGAAATTGATGTCAGGTGTGAACAGAAGCTGTTGAATCTATCTGCTGAGGAAGCTGAGCGGTGTGTCTGGATAGGAGAGATGAAGGGCAGCTCATAACATTAACGGAACTCCAGGTAATTAGTGTAAACTTTCAACGGTGGATATGTCTGAGGAATAAAAATATATATTATTTATACTTATCCCCAGTAACACTACAAAAGTTAAAGATCTCTTAATTGCTTTTATTTTCTACTTCTATAAGAAGGCAAGAAATAAACACAATTGAATAATGAAAACCTATTATTTTCATTTTATGTTTTCAAAGATCATCGGGAAGCCGTGGCTTAGAAGCAAAGGAAAGCTATGTTTTGTAATTGCAATAAAAAGGGCAATTTATGAGTGTTAGGGACCCACCCACCTTTCTTTCTGAAATATTATTAAATTCAAAAATCAAATGGGAAAATGAATGATTGATTAATAAGACGAATGGCTTTGATAAGCATTTTGTGTGTGTGTGTGTAACAAAAATAAATACTCTGAGTTTTGCCATAGTTTAATGGATTTTTTAAAAACTCAACTTAGATATGGTGCATGTGTAATGCAATGTGCCAAAATAATATTTACATTCCAAAAAGGGTGTTACAATATATTACACACACAAAAAAAATAAACTTCTTCAAGCAGTGCCAAACTACAGATGTACATGGTAGACAGAGTGGCATCCAAGGATCGCCACACATGGTGCTTTATACTCACACCGGTGAAATCAGTCTTTCTCCATGGATCATTGGAAGCAATTTCATTGACAATGGAATGGTGTTTTCCTTGACTCTGCAGGGTAGATTCCAATTCTCAGTCCATATCTATAATATTCTGATTTCTTATTCTTTACCTTTCTTCCACAAAAAGCTAAGAAGGGCAGATGTTCAGAGAAATCAGCTTCCTCTTGATAGTCAGCCCAGAAGGGAGGCTCCTCTATGCTTGGTACTATAATATTTTTCTACTGTGGATAAATGGTTTTTAGTGATCATGCTTATGAAGTGTAAGACTGAACTGTTTAGACACACATACTGGTCACTTACTTGTAGATTTGTTTGATCCAAATTGTAGATCCAACTTTCTCAGGAACTATTGACTGGGATAAGAGCAGTTCCTGTTTCCTTAGGTTCAGAGAAATGGGGCTCACAAGTCTCTCTTCCACCTCAAGTTACTGCTACTTCATCAAGCACACTCTCCATCACTTGCCTATTGGATTATCCAATTTATGTGTTCCGTTCTTCTTTTGTGGTGTAATCCTTGGTGTCCATTTTCCTAATATCATTAATATTTTATGATTGTATAGATTTTCACAGTCTTATATGATAATAAGTACTCTAAATCTGTACTGTCAATGGAGTAAGTAACTCTAGACACATATAGATGTTTAAATGTAAACTTCAATTGAAATTAAATTATTTAATAGTTAATTCCTCAATTGCATAAACCACATTTCACACTCTCAATGGTCTTAAACATTATAGGCCAGTCCCATCATCATAAGATAACTCTTTGGGATAGTCCTGGTTTAGATGATACAACCCGACATCATCTTCTTAAAACAACCACTTCAATCTCATTGAGAAAGTGTACAAATGCTGGCGAGGATGTGGAGAAGTAGGAACCCTAATACACTGTTGGTGGGGTTGCAAATTAGTGCAACCACTTTGGAAAACAGCGTGGAGGATCCTCAGAAGACTGGGAATGAACCTATGTTATGACCCAGCAATACCACTTCTAGGCCTCTACCCAAAAGAATGGAAACCAAACTACCAGACTAATGCATGAGTATCTTTGTTTATAGCTGCACAATTCACAATTGCCAAACTGTGGTATCAGCCAAGATGCCCATCAACTGATGAATGGATTACAAAACTATGGGATATGTACACAATGGAATTTTATGCAGCCATCAAGAAGAACAAAATTACATCATTTGCAGGAAAGTGGGTGGAATTAGAGAGCATTATGCTTAGTGAGATTAGTCAGTCACAAAAAGTGAAAAGTCAGATGCTCTCCCTAATATGCGGAAGCTAGGGAGAATAGGGCATAGGAGGGAGTCCAGACAAAGATGGAGAAAATCTCAGATGAGCAAAGAAGGAGAACTAATTGAGGGAGATGAGAGGGGGCAAGAGGGAAACACCCTAATGCATAGGATGTATATATGCAAATATACCAAAGTCAACTACTATGCTGAGCATGAGAAAGAGAGAAGGGGAGGGAATGTGGGTGGGAATTTGGGGGAGGGCTAATTGACCATTGTGTGCATGTATACTTCTACCACCCTGAAATCCATCAAGTTGTATAATTACAATGCACCAATTAAACATAAATAAATTTTAAAAAATTAAAATTAAAAAAAGAAAGTGTCCCACATAAGACAGGGTGACTTGTCTGAGTCATAGAAGTAGCCAAAGTCAGAGATCCAATCCATTCACCTCCAGAAAGTTCTGGGGATTTTGAAGTATAACACTTTGAGGTAAGTAATCATTTATTTTTTCCTTCCTTAATAATTTTAAAATTAAAAGAAAATCACTTTATCCAATCTGAAGTAATAATTAAAGATAATACATATTTTTAATTAATAGAAAATTAAAGATAGTACATATTTTTAATTAATAGGAAATTTTACACATGGTCTGGACAAGAACAGCTTTAGCAGGACACCAAAATCTTTAGCCGGAGTTGGGTTCAGTTGGCCTGAGTTACATGTGGAGCTCCAGCACCTGCCTCCTGGGTTTCCAACCCTGGTTTTGCAGTGGCCTGGCTGTGTGACTTGGTACAGTTATTTAATTACTTTAGTCTGTTTTCCCATCTGTCAAGTGGAGATAATCATATAGGTAGCTCTTAGATTGCTGTAAGGATTAAACTACTTAATGTACATAAAGTGGTTTAGAACAGAGGCTATAGTAATTATCTTATTATTGTATTTTCATTATTATTTTAAATATACTTTTATTGGGGCATTGTAATTATACATCATAGTGAGGTTCAATATGACACAAACATGCATGCACGCAGTACTTAATGTGATTCCCACCCCTTTTTCTCCCTTCCCCATACATGTTAGTGACATTAGGAGTGATACCTTCATATATGGACACAGCACTATTTAAACTACTTCCTTCATCAAGCCTTCTTTTTCCCCTCCCTACCTCCCTCCCTCAATCCTCTTGCACTATTTATCTGAAGTCCCTTTTGTTTTCTATTTTCTCCCTAGCTTTCACATAGGAGAAAAAAAAAAAACATATGACCCTTCACTTTCTGAGACTGGCCGATCTCACTTAGCATGATATTCTTTAGTTCTACCCATTTTCCTACAAGTGAAAAAATTTTGTTCTTCATTGTAGCTGAGTAAAATTCCATTGTGTATATATACCACATTTTCTTTATTCATTCATTTGTTGACAGATACGTAGGCTGACTCCATAATTTGGCTATTGTGAATTGTGCTGCTATATACACGAATAATTATGTATCATTATAGTGATCTTACTTTGATTATTTTGGAAAGATACTAAGGAGTGTGATAGTTGGGTTATACGGTGGTTCTGTCCCTAGTCTTTCTAGAAACTTCTGCACTGATCTCCATAGCAGCTGTATTAATTTACATTCCTACCAACCATGTATAAGAGTTCCTATTTCCCCACATTCTCACCAGCACTTATTATTGTTTGTATTCTCAGTGATTGCCTTTCTAACCGGAGTTAGATGGGATTTCAGTGTAGTTTTGATTTGCATCTCCCTGGTTGCTAATGATGCTGAACATTTTTCTTTTTTTTTTTTTTTGGCCATTTGGACTCCTTTTGAGAGATGTCTATTCAGTTCAATTGCTCATTATTATTTTTATTGAATGGCTTGATGATCTGCTTGTAGGTCTAATTATTTGGCAATGCCACGTTTAAAATAAGTATTATCTAAAGATTACAAGTTACTCATCATTATAATGCACATGATGAGTTAACATCGACATACTTGGTAATGGAGGCCTCCCTCCATGTGTTCATGCTCAACTCAGAGTCCTTGCACCTATGACCCAGTCCCAGTGCCAACATGTCCCTGGAAAGGGTGGCTGGGTGCATGGTGGTTGTGAGCCATGGACTCAGACAAACCCACTGAAATCCAAGTTTTATTTCTTAATGACTCTTTATTATTTGCTAAAATATTTACATTTTCTAAACCTCAGATACTTTTTCTATTAGGACTATCAAATTAATGCTCATCTCAATGGATTGTGATTGGGGAGATTTGATATTTATTTGGCATACTACGTGGCATTGTAATTATTCGATTTGCTCTGATCATTATATTATTGATCTGAAATCAGACTGTGATTCGTAGACTTCAGATTAGAGACTCTATTCATTCCTTATTCATTTAACACATTTTTGTTGATATCCCAGATTTCAGCACTCTAATACAAGCAAGGAATGATTGAAGGTATGGGGGATTCAGTAAGAAACAGAATAGTCAAACAGCCTCAGCTACTTAGTGAGGCCCTCCGCAACTTAGTGAGACCCAGTTGCAAAATAAAGTATAAAAAATAGGGCTGGGGGTATAGCTTGGAGGTAAAATGCCCCTGGGTTCAATCCCCAGTACTGCAAAAAAAAAAAAAAAGAATGAAAATAGAAGCTGGGCATGGTGGTACATGTCTGTAATCTCAATACCAGGGAGGCTGAGATAGGAGGATCGCAGGTTCAAGGCTAGCCTCAGCAATTTAGCGAAGCCCTCAGAAGCTTGTTGAGACCCTATTTCAGAATAAAAAAAAATAAAATAAAATAGAGCTTGGGGTGTAGCTCAGAGGTAGAACGCCCCTGGGTTAAATCCCCATACCCCCCCACAAAAAAAAATAGAAATTTTCCAATCACCTTTACTAATTTTCAAGTCTCAATTATCAAGCCAATTTTACCTCAACACTCCAATGTCTTCAGAGTCCAAAGAAGCTCCTAACTGCCAAACCCAAATATTTCAATAAGAGGTTCCTTCTGCATGTTATACTGCTAGTCATCCCTGGCTTAAAATTCTCTACCATCTTGATGCCTGCCCCACCTAATGCTCCTAACGCCCCTAGTCTTCCCACCTCTGTCTTTGTCCCTTTCTCATCCTGACTCACCAATCTTCATGGGACCAGGTCCTATCTGTAGGCTGCTAACTCCCAATCTACAATCCCAGCTCCAGACCTCTCCCTGACTTTCAGAGGCTGATGGGATGGTGTTCCTCATGGTATCCTACAGAATGTCAGCTTCACTGCAACTTCAACTCCTTCCACTGACACGCATTCTCACCTCCCATAGACATTCTCTCAGGGGACGGCAATGTCACATCCCCAGTGCCCCAGGTTAGAAGCATGCTATCATTTTACAGAACATCCCTCTTTCTAATGCTTCACATTCAATCAAAGTCCAGACTCTCCAAATTCAACATAGGTGATGAGCAACAGCCTTTATACACAGCATTTCAATGTTACAGATAAATCTGTTTTGGAGGTACATTAAATACATCACAGAGGTGCAGAGTAGCCTAGAGGACCCATCTGGTGCAGAAAAAGTTCAGCTCTGACTTTTCCTTAATGGACATATTGTTTACTTCCCTTTTAATTTGATAGGAGAAAACTCCATAACAATTCTCGGTTGGCTATGATAGTTCACAGATCCTAATTTACCTGCAGTATTTCTCATAGAGAGGCCTACATATTTGGGGAGGAAGACATAATGTATTTAAGCCTATGAAAAAAAAAAAGAAAAATGTGAGCACAAAGATGGAAAATATAAAAGATAAAATGTGTTGGGACAATGTGTCCTGGAGAACAGATGGTTGTTGGGGGAAGGGAGGTGGTTAAGTAACTGTCCTCAAAGAAAAGAAGAGTCTATAATAGGAAATCTCTATATAAATCTTTCCAGAATGCTAAGGAAGAGAAATTTAAACTAGATGTTGAGCTGAATCTACTTCAGAGCCCAGTGCCTTTAGACAACTGGACAATTCTACACAGTAATATCTTCGGTTCATTCATCTGAGGAAAGTTCAGACATTAATAAAACACTGCTAGTTTCCTTCTCTTAAAACAAATAGACTCAACGTTTATAAACATGTTCTCAAATATCTAATCTCTTTCATAATTCCCCATTGTCTCTAGGTATTTTTTTATTTTCAATTAAGAGATTTTATTGTATAATCATTATTTTGACATTTGCTAATAAAATATCCCCTTATAACATGCAAGTGTCCTACCGTGTTGCGCAACAACAGAATCAAGCTCACCAATATGGAAGCTTTCCCAGGGACCTAAATGTTAAGCTCTGTTAATTTCAATAAAAATCTAAATGCCACCTTGGAAACTCAGCCAATTTTGACAGAAAAAAAAGTAATAATTCAGTAATCATTGGCCAAATACACATTTTAAATGATTTAAAATGTTCATCAGTCTGAGAAAAGCTGGAGTCAAACTCCTCTGTTATGTGTAACATTTCCACTGTGAAGTTCAACAATAGAACAGACCTCCCAATGTCTCTCCATGTGTTCGTTGCAGCTACCTGCATGACCGTGCAGTAATTAAGCAATCTGAAACACTGACTGACCCAGAGAGAAAGCTAGTGCATCCAAGGGATGTCCTTGAAATGTCTTCATCAATATCCAGCCGATTTTCTTTACCTCCATCACAGCTAATGTCAGCACAACTTTGGATGCTCTCTTTATTAAGAATGGTTCATGCAAACAGAAAAACAAAGTTTATCTTAAATGCACATGCACAATCTATGCAAAAACACAGGAATAGCAAGATGTCCTGGGGTAGATGCCTAAAAGCAAAACACCAGGAAGCTTGAGAGCCTGAGTAGAAGACATATGGGGTGAACATGAGTCTCAATGAGCACAGAAGAGAAGGAAAGCTAGAAGAAATGACATTTTGCTCCTTTTTTTAAAATCAAAAATAAAATTAGAATTTGAAAAGATATGAAGATGTGTTACCGAGGGACCACACGGACCAAATTTGTGTCACTTAACGTCAACAGCCATCATAACTATGATGCAATTAAGAGTGCAATTAAGGGTGCAATTAAAATAGCTTGAAACTCTAAAATTCTAGCACAAGAATGCCTGGATTCCAGGGCCGGGAAGGGAGCGAATGCTTGAATCACTTTGGAGGGAGGACAGCATTCCCCATTGCACAGCACAAGACCAGCAAGTGTTCTCCTCCGAACAGGAAATCCTTTGCACTATCCTTCACATCGCCTTGTTTCTTTTCCACAGATGTAAACACGCACATATGCACACATGGATGCGCACACACACACACACACACACACACACACACACACTCGTACACAATTTATTTTAATAATCTAAGAAGGCATTTCCTTCTGAAGGAAAATGAAATGACCAAAGGAATTCTGGGATTGCCGTCATTTTACATTGATCGATTTATTGATCCTTATTGTCTTATTAAATTACAAATCTCATTTAGAAGAATTATGTGGAGGTAGAAGCTGCTTTGCTGCTTGGGTTGGGCAATGAAGGTCTTTATCCTTTGGAGTCTGATTTCAACAACGATAATCAGCGGAGCGGGCAGAAACTAGACGATGAGTCAAACTGAAACACTGTACAAAGGAAAAGGAAAACACATCCATTTTTAATCTGGTAAAATATAAGTATTCACTTTCTACAGATACTAGTCAGATTTAAATTACATACAATTGGTTCAATCAGCCATTCACTTCATGGATTTTTTTTATGAATAAATGCAGTTTGAGGAGCTGAGATTAGAACTCTGGACAGGAGCCGTGGTATGCTGAGCCTTCTTCACTGGCTCAATGGTACAAACATTAATTCACTTGGATCTTCACATTTTAGTAATTTCACGTTATCTGTGTTCTATAGAAAAGTAAACAGAGATTCGTGTTGACCTGCAAAAGTTTAGGGAGTTGGGAAGGGGCTTAAAGTAGAATTTGGAATCAAGCCTTTTTGGCATCTAATCAGCACAGTTTCTTCTTGTAACTCACTGGCCCAACTCCATCCACCCACTTCAGAGAGGGTTCAAAGTCCAGTGAGTCAGACATACAAATAGTGCTTGCTAGCACTATCATTCTTAGGGTAAAAGCAAGTAGTCATATGTGTAATTTAAATATGTCAATTTAACTATATTTTGGTTCCCTTACACGCTATTCACCCTCTTATGCAAAAAGTATTTGTCCATTTACTTACTAACTACTTTATTTCAAAAGATATTCAACACAATTTTATTTTTAACTTTTTTATTGGTGCATTATCATTATATATAAGAGTGAATCCATGGGGGCACATTCATACATGCTCATAGTTTAATTTGTTCTGGATGCAACAATTTTAATGTTCATGTGTGTGTATGTGTGTCTAACCCATTTGTGTGCATGTGCATTTTTGACAACATTATAATATTCAACAAATGCCAAACAGGTAGTAAATTTCATAAAAAATGCCCATGATGTATTGAGCTTCTGAAATTATAAGGCAAAATGAAAGGGCAACCATGATCCCACTTGCCCCTGAGATTCTGGTAAAACTCTGGTCATTATTATGGTATTTCTGCTCCTGACTTCTTAGAAAATCAGTCCAAGTAAAGCAAGATGATAACTTCCTTTCCTGAAGGTAATCACATCTCTAACGTAAGTCCCAGGAGAAGGAAACATAGGAATCATGATGTTGTTCTCAGAGAATACAAGGAAGATGCTTGCTACGGAAGCTCAGAGGTTACGGGCTGAGAACGTGATGACGTCACCAAAATAATAGGAAAATTCAATTCGCATCTGAGTTGGTTTGATTCTCTGAGGAAAACAGGTACCCTGCACCTTGGTCCCACTCTGGACATACATCTGCATTCTTGGCCTGTCTTTCATAGGCATGGGTCGTTTGGTCACAGCTAGATCAAGAAAGTTTGCTGGATTTGCCATCTTGGAGGCTCTATGACAAAACATTTCAAAGAACATAGCCAGCCAAAAACAAGTCAGCAAGGGATGGTTTGAGAGCATTTCCTGAGAGCCCCTGACACTTCCTCCATCAAAAAGAGCCTGACTCTCCTACCCTTGAGTATGGCCAACCTGAACCAATCATGTTTCCATCAACAGAATGCAGCAGAAGTGATGCGGGTTGGTTAGAAAGGACAACTTCACTACTAACCAGCTCTCCCTCCTGCAGCTTGTGTCCCTGGGACCTATGCCACCATGTTGTGAGGAAGCCCAACAGCTATCCGGAAAACGACTTGTAGTGCACCAGTCACAGCCAGAGCTGAGGTCAGCTGAGAACCGGCATCTTCATCCAGCAGCCCGTGTGCCTCCAGCCTCCTGTACGCACCAGCCCGCGATGAGCGCCCTGCTGCTCCTGAGCTTCCGCTGAATCCAATGGGAGCAGAGATGAGTGGCGGCCAAGAGCCACATCTGATAAATAAAGTAAGTGGTAGCAGTTACTATTTTAAGTCACCAAGGGCTAGGATGATTTGTTACCTAGATAAAAGGAACACTAATTTCCCCTAATTTCTACTGCACAGAATAAATATTTTGTCCATAAGAATAATCTGTTTCTTGACTATAATGATGTGCTTTCTATTCATAATGAAACCTCAGGGGAGTTCCACATTCTGGAGGAACAGAAGTAATTCCCGGAGAAGCCTCACAGAATAAAAATTCAACGGAAAGAACGCGCTGGTTTTGCTCCTCCGTTGTCATTCGTTCCATTTAGTACAGCCACGGGCTTTCTTCAGGAACCAGATGACCCTGCTGACCTGCTACTTTAATTGGTGACTATGTGGTGCGCATATTCACAGAGGTGTTAGAGACCTGCGGTCATTACAGTCATTAGGGGCCCCCTCAGCGGGGTGCTTACTGAGTTCCTGATTACGCAGCCCTCTTCCTGTGAGATAGGAGCCACATTGGCTAAACAAAAGATGAACGTGTCTGGTCTGATAAAGACAGGGCCCACAATACACATACGCACAACCATCATTAGTTATACATTTAATAGGTGCGCTTTAATCAACAGAATGAAACAATGCCAATTCAAGAGTGGCAAAATTGCATGGCTGCCTTAACAAAGTTCCGCAAGCCAGGTGAGTTAGAAAACAGAAATATGGCCGGGCGTGGTGGCTCACGCTTGTAATCCCAGTACTTTGGGAGGTGGAGACCGGAGGATCCGGGTTCGCGGCCAGCCTCAGCGCTCTCTCTCTCTCTCTCTCTCTCTCTCTCTCTCTGTCTCTGTCTCTCTCTCTACTTAGTGAGGCCCTCCGCAACTTTGTGAGACCCGGTTTCAAAATAAAGTATAAAAAATAGGGCTGGGGGTGTAGCGCGGAGGTAGAACGCCCCTGCGTTCAATCCCCGGTATCACAAAAAAAAAAAAAAAAAAGAAAACAGAAATATGTTTTCCCATAGTCCTGGCAGCTAAAAGTCTACAATCAAGGTGTTGGCAGGGACAGTTTCTTCTGTGGCCGGTCCCTGGCTTGCAGATGATCACCCTGTCCATGTGTCCACACATGGTCTTTCCCCTCTGAGTCTAAGTCCTACATCCTTTTCTTATGACAGTAGTCATTTTAGACTAAGGTTTACCCCAGTGGCCTCATTCATTTTAAATATCTCTCTAAAGACCCCATCTCCAGATGCAGTCACATGCGGAGATAGTGAGGATTAAGATTACAGGAATTTGGGGATATGCAACTCAACCCATCACAGTCGCGAAGGAGAAAATAACACGGCGATCTTCCTTCTGCCTCAAGTCACTGTGCTTCCACATTTACAGTGACGCTGTGTGCCCGGCTTTGCTGGGAATGTTATGTACGCTATCTCACTAATACGTTGTGGATTGGCTAGTTTGATGTCTGTTATACAGATCAGGAACCTAACGCTTAGCGAGATGGTTTACTTCTCCCTGAAGGAGGCAGTTTGTAAATGGTCAAACCCAAGTCTATATGACTCCAAAGACAATGCTCTTCCCGACAAATCATGTTTGCTGCCTGCTAGGTTAATTCCCTTTGGGATTTTATTTATGATCTGACAAGACAAGATCATTAAGTCACTCAGGTATCCACTGAGCAGCACTTAAGAGTATCTCCTCTATCCAAGAGTATGCTTATTTTAAGAAAAGAATACTTTAATAATGGCATAGTCTATGATTAAAATAAACAAAAAGTATTTGTGAGTGAAATAAAAATAAACTAATTTTGTCATTACTCATTATATATTCTCTAAACAATAAAATATATATTATGAAGTTAAAATATGAAAATATGTGAATATAAATAAATAAAATATGAATATATATATATATGTATATATAGTTTTTTTAAGAAAACCACAAAGCAACCATGGTAGTAGTATTTATACCATACAAATTGGCAAATGATATAAACCAGGAGTTGATTGTGAAACATTTACCACCACACCACTGCTCCAAAGTATTAAGATGCACAACTTTCATATCCTGGGAAAGAAACTCTATGCAAACACAATGAAGAAACGGTATAAAAAGTAAAACCAGAAATCATTGAATAAAATATGCTGATCAACTTAAGGCAAATATATAGCTAAATATAAGTGGGCTAAAAAAGATTCTCATTGGCTTTTAAATTAAAACCCAGGTCCATAGTGTATACACAGTGATCCCTAACTTACCTCTCTATCAGAAAATGACTTAGAAGGCTCATCAAAGACGTGAAAATGTGCAAAAGAATTCCTGGCAAGTGCGAAGACAAGAAGAGTAGCAATGTAATCTTAAAATCGGACAGAGTGTTAACCGAAACTGATTCGAGTAGCTGTCCCCCCGGGGGAGGGAGAATTGTCAGCGAGGTGATGAAGGGGTACTGCATTGCATTTAGGACATTTTTAATATTTCACATCATACGCATGTACTGCTAATTAAAATAATCTAGTCTTTAAAAAGTGTCACGCCTCATAAGCCAGGGATATTCAGATGTTTCCGTGCACCAGATTCAACTGGAGAGCTTATTCAAATGCAGATTGTCAGGCTCGGTGAATCAGCAACACTCATTCAGTAAACCTGGGTTGGAGCCAGGGATCTGTATTTCTGATAAAACCCACAAAGATGGGTTTTATCTCCCACATCACAGGAGAGAAGGCTTTACAGACAACTGAGTCAAGAGGGATTTTCTAGTGCCCCTGTAAGAACTCCAATAGGCCACTACTTAGATGGTCCCTGGATACTTGACGTTTCAACAGGTGGAGGCTTCCGTAGGCATCTCAGCAGTTCGAAATGCATTAAAATTATTTTTATTTATTTAGCAAATATATCCTAATTTATATGTGTCACATACACATATCCTCCTACTTTGAGAATGTCTACTTCGGAACTCCCAGTTCCTAGATGGCAAAGAAACCCAGCCAGCTGACTCCGGGTGGGTGGGAATGGTCTACACTGGGAGCACACTCCAGGCTGGGATGTTGTTGGAGGGAACGGACAGCAGGTTGAGCAGTAGCTTTGGTCTGCCTGCCTAGCATCCGGGGCAGGGCTGGACACAGAGCAAACCCCAAAGCCCTAGTTTGCAACTGTGGACGTGAATTACAATCCATTAGGGAGCGATAGTGAACAAGACTGAAGTGACTTCTGCTCTTCAAAGCATCCGTGACTAGTGTCCACCTCGGTTCATCTCGAGTCCTTGGCTCCCTAGGGAACCCACTCATTCAATTTTCATAAAGATTTCTGTCAGACACTAAGTGCTTTGCCTATTCTATCTAATTTAATTCACAACCTACACAGAGGTATCTGCCCCCTGTTAGCAGATTAGGTGCACATGCCTAGAGATGTCCCAAGACCTGGCTAAATCGATGTAGCCAGCAAAGGTTAGAAACAAGCTATAAATCCCAATCTCACGGTGACTTCCAAATTCAGGATTTCATCATCCCTTTCCCTTCTTAGACTATTGTCATTGTCCAGAATTCTGAAATCTTACTCTGACCTCTGCAATTAACAGCCCAGGAAATTTGGACTACTGCTACTGGTTTTGCAACCTGTGACATTAAGAAGTCCTCTACCATGGTGAATTTTCATATTTTGGAAAACACCCTCTATGTTCGCTGAATTTTTTTCCACTGCAGATGGCAATCATCCTAGTGATCTGTCTCTGAATTTACACTCATGGATGGGCCACTGTCCCTCCAAAATTCTCTCGCTCTGATAGTCATGCACCCTGGTAGAAGGGGTCATTGCCTCAAATGAAGGTATCATCTCTCAGTGAAATAAGATGTTGCTCATCAGAATGGAGAGTCCCTGTCTTGGAGACCAGCATGGTGGCGGAGATGGCTGGGCCCAGCCAAGGATTTCTCAGAATCTGAGGGGGTCACAGATACATTTTTTAATGCATCAGTAAATTGAGTTGTATCACTTAGTGCATCACTATGGTAGCAAAACCTAAAATGATTAAGAGAAGCAAGAGGGTAATTATTATGAAATCGACATAGTCATACGCCTTTGGAAAGGAGATTGGGAAGCCAGGTGTGGTGGCACATGCCTGTAGTTCCAGTACTTGGGGAAGTTGAGACCGGAGGCTCACAGGTTGGAGACCAGCCTTAGTCACTCAGCGAGACTCTCAGCAACCTAGCGAGACCCTGTTTTAAGATAAAAAAATAAATAAATAAAAAGGGCTGGGAGTGTAGCTTTGAGGTACAATGCCCCTGCATTCAATCTCCAGTACCACATACACAAATAAATAAATGAACAAATAAATAAATAATTAAGTATCCAGGAGAGGGGAGGGGCACTATGAGACTTCTGAGAGGCTGATGACATTCAGTGTGAGAGTGGACACATGCATACCTGCATACTTTCCTGCTAATCTTACACATTTTCCTTTGTACTTTTCTGGTTGTGTGGTCTATTCTATAGGAATAAAGGACTTGCTCCCATGCTTTGGAAGGAATAATCGTAACTATTCTTAGGGGCACATTTTAGAATCCATGGCACATTTCTGTTTATGACTTTAAGAAGAAACAAAAGAAGGTAGGTCATATCCATGACTTTTAAATGATTGCAAGGAAGTTAAATGGAAGTTAGGGCCGGGCGTGGTGGCGCAGGCTTGTAATCCCAGTACTTGGGAGGCTGAGACTGGAAGATCCAGGTTCGCAGCCAGCCTCAGCTACTTTGTGAGGCCCTCCACAATTTAGTGAGTCCCTGTTTCAAAATAAAGAATAAAAAATTTGGCTGGGGGTGTAGCTTGGAGGTAGAATGCCCCTGGGTTCAATCCCCAGAACCGCAAAAAAAAAAAAATAATGATGATGATGCTAGTGACAGCTTCCAAAACCAGTAGAATGGTAAGCGGAAGTTCTCACTGGAGTCACATTTATGCATCCTGACTCTCAGAAGAGGTCTTTGAATGAGCCGCTTAACAAAGTCTCAACATTGTTCTTAAAAGAACAAACAGAAAGCTCAGCCCTCTGCCATTTCCAAAATGCTTTTTTTTTCTGTTGTTGTTTTATTGTTGTTGTTGTTGTTGTTGTTGTTGGTGGTGGTGGTGGTGGTGTGTGTATGTGTGTTTGTGTGCGTGTGTTAGTTACTGGGGATTGGGCCCTGGGGGCAATCTATTTTGGAGCTATACCTCCAGCCCCATTTATTTATTTATTTATTTATTTATTTATTTATTATTTATTTGCCATACTAGGGGTTGAACCCAGTGGTGTTCTACTTCTCAGCTACACTCCCAGCCCTATTTACTTATTTATTTATCTATTTACTATCCATTTATTTTTTTATTTGCCATACTAAGGATTGAACCCAGTGGCATTTCTACCTCTGAGCTACACCCACAGCCCTATTATTTCATTTTATTTTTTAGTTTGAAACAGGATCTCACTAAGTTGCTGAGGGCCTCGCTAGATTGCTGAGGCTGTCCTCCAAAATGTGATCCTCCTGTCTCAACCTCCCAAGTACTGAGATTACAGGCCTATGCCAACGTGCCCTGCCTCAACCTGCTTTTTAAGTCAGCCTTTCCATTCAACCAAACAGAAAGGTTCAGAAATTCAGAAAGAATATTCCGAATAAACAGCTCTTTTGTAGTGACTAAAATGGCAGTGGGCATTTTGAAAAATCAATAGCATACACTCAAAAACAGGCTCAGAAAGCATGATGAATATAATCTTATTATCTCTCAAGAGAAAACAGTCTACATCAAGTAGCATAAACAAAAACAACCCATGACTGTTTTCTGAGTCATTCATTGACTATTTTTCTTACATGCCCTATCTGCAGGTCCACAATATTTTTTTCTACCCTTTGGCATTTGCTAGAACATTGCCTGCATTCTAGCCACATACATCAGTGCCCTGGCTTGCAGACACGAAATGCCAAAGTAGGGGCCTGACTCTTTTTAAATATAAATAGCATCTAGGTATGTGCCAACTTTTATAAATGATTGACCTGTTGAAATTGTCTGATTCCAAATCATTTAAGTGTAATTTATACCTAGAATCTAAGGAAGCAGTCACACACACACACATACACACACCACTTTTTTTTGTGTGTGGTACTAGGGATTGAACCCAGAGACATTCTATCTCTGAGCTACACCCTCAGCCCTATTTTTTTTTTTTATTTTGCAACAGGGTCTCACTAAGTTGCAGAGGACCTCCTTAAATTGGGGAAACTGGCCAGGAACCTGTTATCCTCCTGTCTCAGCCTCCCATGTACTGGAATTACAAGCATGCACCAGCACACCTGGCTCCTAAGTTATTAATGTGTATCTTCAGCCAGAGATCCACAATTCAAGTTCTAGAGTATCAGTCCCAAGTAATAGCAAATCTAAAGAAAGAAGTCTGTGTAATAAGACATCTATGGACAATTTATATTCCCTCATACATAGCTTAGGCAGGCATGAAAAATGTACATTTTCTAAATTTTTAAGTTAAACCAAAGCATAGTAACAATATTTTTAACACTGTTCCTTAATAGTGTATGTCCAATAAACATTATAGTTTGCACCAAATATGTATTATGTAGCGAACCAATAAAGCTATTATCCTAACATAGTATTTTATTTTTTGTGTGGTACTGGGGATTGAACCCAGGGGCATTCTACCTCCGAGATACACCCCCAGCCCTATTTTTTTATTCTTTATTTTGAAACAGGGTCTCACTAAATTGCAAAGGGCCTCACTAAGTAGTTGCTGAGGCTGGCCGCGAAACTGCGATCCTTTAACATAGTATTTTTAAGCATATAACTACATGGTAAAATATTACAAGATGCAAATTATACGTATACTTTACTCCAGAACATGCCATATAATAAACAGAGGTATCTATAGATGTCCTCAAAGTGACTCTTCCAGTATAAAATAGCACCTGTGCCTGGGACCTCCCAACCTTTGTTTCTCCACGTCACTCATACAGAGACTTTGACGTATTTTGTAAAGATGATTTCATGAAATACATTTAATCTCCCTTTATCAGTTGAGAATGTGGTCTTGGTGCTGCTACTGGAAAGAAGAAGGAAAGACTACTTTCCTGGGGGAAAAGGGCTTCTGAGAGCTGGTTTTGAACTTGTCAACTACTTTTCGAGGAAACTTCAAGTTTTTTCGGCCCAACCTGCCAGCATGCATTTGATCTGGGGCAGAGTGTAATCAAAAACACTGCTACCTGTGCCTTCTTATTTATCTGCCTTTGGCATTAAAAATTACTTCGTTAACTGCCTGCATTTCAGGAGCAAGGAAACACAATACACGCTTTCACGTTTAGCAGAGACTTCGAAATAATAATAGTATCAATGAGTCAAGCTGGCTTTCGTTGATTGATGGCCTCACTTACAGAAGAAAATGAGTGGATGTGGCGCAAAGCACTTTATTAATCATTTTTGAATTTCACGTTCCTTGAATGGCACTCTTTCATTATCCCTCCAAGTAAAATCAACCAAAGTACTTGGTTTGCCTACATATCTTGAAATTTAAATATATATATATATATACTATATTTATATCAGATGATTCTTCCTTAGTTAAAAAAAATAGCATGCTGGATTTATTTCCATTAATGAGCCCAACCATTAAGAAACCACAGAAGCCAGGATTCCTCTCATCTCTGCACATTGCTGGTGACGGATGGCCAGATGAGAACCAACACGTCTCTCTTCCTACAATACATCCATCAATCAAAACATTTATTAAATAATTGCTTTCACTGTAATTGGACTTTAAACTCTGAGAACACTTGTGGAATGTCTGAGTTGTAGTAACTGACGATATTCACAGAGCAAAAGCACACGTGCTTCTACATACTCCAGGGCTATTTCAATTTGGGGGGGCCTTTTAAATAAATACATTATTAAAGAGCCTTAATTATTATTACTTCCAAATCATCAACTTGCTCTCACACACAAAAAAAGTGCAGACAACTGGAGGGGCCTCAAAATTTTACAAAGATAACAGTCATCCACCACAGGGGGTGAGAAAGTTTTTGGTTTAAGTTGGGCAAATTCACTCGCATAGACCATTTATATGTTTCTGAGCTTGGCTGTAGACTAATAAATAGTCTTTCAATATTGGATGCTTTCAAGTGCTTAATGCTTACAAGGCATTTCATAAATGAATTATACACCAACAAATAAGTAAAATGTAAACTATGGAGAAAATAAATTTAAATAAAATAAATAAACTTGTACTGAATGCTTCCTACCTATATTCTTTTCACTAGTGAGGGGGAAAAAAAAAAGCACTCCAAGAGAGACGAGGTGAAAATTTCAAAAAGCGAAAATTAAAGTGGAAATGAAAAATGTCTGCCAAGGGGAAACGCACTTCAGATAAAAATAAACAAAATTCTCTTTGCATTTATGTACTCGAAATTTTTCCACTGGGTACATTTGCACAGTTGGAATTAGGAAGAAAAAGAATTTAAAAAGCAAATTTCCAACTAGCACATTTGTTAGAAGAGGAAAAAGAGAAAAAAGCCCCGTAGGTCAAGTCTCGTGGAGAGAATGCCAAACGTCTTTGTGTCCAGTTATTTATGGTTTCAGATAATTGTACAGAAAATATCAAATTTGCATAGTGTGATTATTGCTGATTATTTATCTAGCAGTCAAAATGTTTCAGTGGTTCCTAGGATGACAGATTGACAAGTCCTTAAAACTCATTCATTTTATGAAATTTGCATGTAATTAGGCAATAATGAAGGGATGTTTGTGGACAGAGGATTATACTACAATATGCTGGAAGCAATTCAAATGCTTGACAAAGTGTTAACATTATCTTCAGACTCAACCAAGCTTTAAACACTTGGCTCAAAATCAGTAAATGTATGAATTGGGAGAGAAGATTTAGAAAATTATCAATGGAGTGAACTAGGTTTTTTTCACGTTTAAGAACACATTTATTCACTAAACATAACTATAATTTGGGGTATTGCTGAATTTAAATTAGCCAGTTGTGATCTAGGATTTGAAGAATAAAGAACTGGGGGAAAAGATGATGTGGTGGTACGAAAAGAACTCAGTGCCATGTTCCTACCAGGGCTGCCCGAGTCACAGCTCAGTCTCAGAAGCCATGTCCCCTCAGATAGACGAAGCCCTAAATTCACACTCGTACACACTGTACTGCATAAACTTGAGCTGATAGTCTATTTCCTCAAGTCTGAGAAACACTTTTTTTCCTTCCTCCCACTTATAATGATTTTTGAAATCTGGAAATTTCTTGCAATTGAGGCTTTCATTTAAGGTAATAATGTTTCTTTTCTCCACCCAGAAAAAAAATAGTGGCATATTTCAATTCACAGTATCTTAAAATTAAAGAAATGAGGTATTTATAAACTGACAATCACAATGCCAGATGTAAAGCCACTTCTTAAAAAGTGATACCTATTATTATGTGGTCTTTTTCCTGCTGAAATTCAGCACCGTTGCTTCTCCAGGTTGAGATGGACATTATAAAATCTGCATTTGAAAGTTACAGATTGTCTCTGATCTTCACACAGAAATGTCTTTTCAAGTAATTGACGTATATTATGTAAAACGCTTCCTTTCAAAACCAGACTACCTGAAGTATTATAGTTATTATAGTAATTTAAATCAATGAAAATCTTAACAAAGGTTTATGCAGCGTTAGAAGAGGAATAAAAGTTATTTCTTTTGACTGCTGGATCCATAGTTTATAACTTGAGTTAAGAAGATGTGTGCTCATTACTTTGTGATTCTACTAAAATTTTTATTAGTGCTTGGTGGGTACTGGGAATGAGAGAAGGCAACCACATTTTGAAACTCAAAATAGTAAACTAAATTTCAGAGCACAGACTGGAGAAAGACTCGAGTGTTGTTCCAAAAAATATAAACCTCAGACAGTGGACAGTGTGAGTGCCTGCAGGTGTTTTCCATCAGGGAATTCACCCCAACAACCACAAAGAGCTTTCAAATTTTAAGGACAGCTAAAAAAAATTCAATTTATAAAACTTTGCATCTCCTACTATAACTCATTTGTCAGTTTAAGTAAATCTTAAGCACTTTACTGCAATATTGAAATCTTACCAAAATACTAAATAGGTCAGAAAATTTCAGTCTGCTAGTCTCCCAAAGTTCTTCCATTGTGATAGCTAAATTCAAAATTGAGTTGTCACTGTAAACTAATAGCTATTTTAAAAAAATACCCCCACCCTCCATGTTATAAGGTGAATGTGGTGAAGTCCAAAGTGGGTTGGTAGCAGGGCTCTGCTTCACGGACACTCATAAACTCAGATGTCTTTAAACAAATGTCCTGTAACCTTTGGGGCCTCTGAGCCCTTCAGCAGATCCCCTGCAACCAGTCAGAAGTCAAGACAAGAGACAGAGCTGGAAGATGGCAGAGGGATGTGTTTAAAGTTTAGGCTTAGCAATGGACACAGCATTCCATCCACGTTCCATGGACTGGAATCTGTGTGTCAAGAAGTAAAAGGACATAGGATTTGCAATACACACAGCTTTGTGTCTGCCCCCAAAGCATCCGGATATTGCTAATAGCCGAGCGTGGCTTGATCATTTCATCCACTGACTGCTATCTCTTTGAAGCAAACTTACTCAAAAGTCTTGTCTCTATTGATGTTTCTAGCTTCTCTCGTCCTATTTTCTCTTGAATAGACTCCAATTAGGTGTTTGCCTCTTATCAATAATTTTTTTATCAAGGTCATTAACAACCTCTACATTTAAAAAAAAGTAAATTGTTAATCATCAGTTCTCATAGTATTGAATCTACCACCAGGATCTGATACAGCTGATTGCTCTCTATTAAAATACTGTCTTCAGTTGTCTTTCAAAACGTGACTCTCTTCCTTATTTTGTTTCCATCTCACTTGCTGCTTCTTTTCAATATTTGTTGATTCTTCACCTTTTCTCCAGCCTCTAAAAGTTGAAATGTCTTCATTGCTCTATCTACATTCATTCCCCCCTTGCATATCTAGCTCCGATCTCCCTAAACTCCAGTTACATAGTCTACTAGACTTTCCCACTCATACTTCTGGTAGACCTGTTATATTTATCATGTTCTGAACCAAATCCCATTTAACTTCCACCAGATTCTGTATCTTTTATCAGTGGCAAGACCATTTTTTTCACCTGCACATTCAAAAAAATAAAAAAGACTATTTCCAGAATTTGACACTTCTCTTAACCCCACTAATCCAAGCTACTATCACTCTCTCCAGGACGGTTGATAGAATAGGTGACCCACCTATTCGTTCAGCATCCACCCTTCCTCATTTTGGCCCAGGTGATTTTGCAGAAGCTCCAGACAGATAGCTCTCTCATTTACTTGGCAGCTCTAATTACTTCCCATCTTTGTCTGATCAAAGGCCAAAGTCCTTACCATGACCTCATCCCTAAAAGAATGACACCCATATACTAGACACCCAGTAGATGTTTATAGAAAGAAAGAATGAATGAATTTCCCCAGCTGGTCTCAGGACCAGCTTGAGAAAGAAATGAAGAACAGACTCTCTCTGAATTAAGGCATTTCTAGAGGGAAAAGAGTAGTTGAAAAGGACCGAAAGCATTAATGGGTCTTGTCAGCAAGAAAAGTGTATAAGGTATGTCTAAAAACAAGAATAGGAGCCGGGCGTGGTGGCGCACGCTTGTAATCCCAGTACTTGGGAGGCTGAGACAGGAGGGTCCGGGTTCACAGCCAGCCTCAGCTACTTAGTGAGGCCCTCTGCAACTTAGTGAGACCTGTTTCAAAATAAAGAATAAAAAATAGGGCTGGGGGTGTAGCCCAGAGGTAGAATGCCCCTGGGTTCAATCCCCAGTACTGCAAAAAAAAAATAGGATTTGTATCCCTTAAGTAGTAATTGCAAGGCTGACTCAAGTTCCTCACCAGAGAAGTAGGGAGAAGCTTTGTACAGGATGCCAGGAGCAAGGTTTTGGCATGAGAATAGATAGAGTTGGTTTGTGAGGTTGGGTTATGGAAAATAGTATATGTAAGAAAAATAGGGTTTACTGGATAGACTGTCAAATCCAGGTACTGAGAAAAGAGACCAAAATTAGAGTCAGGCAAGGAAGCCTGAGAGACGAGGAACAGAATGTAAATCCCAAAGTGATCCCTTGATGCAATCTTTATAGCAATTTAAGAAAAGAATTTATAGGGCATGTGATGTGTCACCCACGAAGGCATAGGAGCTTTAGATTGCTGATTCCTTTAGACAATAAGACAGTCAAATGCAAATCAGAGCAAAAATCAACATCATTTGTTGGGAAAGTGATGCTGGTAAGACTCACGTCATAGTCATACACTGCTGGTGGCCCCGCAGGAGCAGCATTTTTAAAAAGGAAACATGGTAATATAACAAGTCATAAAATGGTTCATATCTTTTGAGCAGGTCATACCGTAACTTGGAATTTATTCTAAGGAAAAATTATTAAACAAAATAGCTATATTCTTTAAAATATATATTGCTGCAGCCATCTGTCAAAAACCATAATTCTGATAAATCTAGAAGTTGGTCAACTCCACTGCCATTAAAACAAGGCATTTCATAGACTATATAAAAGCAAATGGTTGGCAAGCTTTTGCTGTAAAGGGCCAGATAGGAAATATTTTAGGCTTTGAGGGCAATAGGAGTCACAGACAATATATAAATGAATGGGCATGGTTGTTGTATTATCCTGCATGTGTCACTATAACAAGTACCATAAACTGAATGGCTTAAACAGCAGAAATTTATTTTTCTCACAGGTCTGGAGGCTGCAAGTCTAGCATCAAGGTCTGGGTAGGACTGGTCTCTTCTGAGGCCTCTCTCCTTGGCTTGCAGATGGTCACCTCCTTGTTTTGTGTTCGGGTGGCCTTTTCTAAGTGTGAACACTCCTTAATAGCTCTTCCTCTCCTTAAATAGACATTTATATCACTGGGTATGGTGATGTGTGCCTATAATCCCAGTATTGGGGAGGCTGGAGCAGGAGGATCACAGGTTCAAGGCCAGCCTCAGCAACTTTGGGAGAATCTCAGAAACTTGGCCAGAGACCCTGTTTTAAAATAAAAAATAAAAAGGGCTGGGGGTGTAGCTCAGAGTTCAGATGCTCCTGGGTTCAATCCCCAGTGCCAAAACAAAACAAAATAAAAAGAAAGAGGAGGAGGAGGAGGAGAAGGAGGAGGAGGAGAAAGAGAAGGAGGAGGAGAAGGAAGAGGAGGAAGAGGAGGAAGAGGAGGAGGAGGAGGAAGAGGAGGAGGAGGAGAAGGAAGAGGAGGAGGAGAAGGAGGAGGAGGAGGAGGAGGAAGAAGAAGAAGAAGAAGAAGAAGAAGAAGAAGAAGCAGAAGCAGAAGAAGAAGTTGTTGTTAACCTTATTGGTTTCAGGCCCCATCCTTATGAAGTCCTGCAACTTGAATTACCTCTTTAAAGGCTCTGTCTCCAAACATAGTCACACTGGGGGTTAGTGCTTGAACATGTGGATTTTAAGGTAATATTCTGTCTGTAACACCTGTGTTCTAATGAAAGTTTATTTACAAAACACAGGACGAGGGATGGATTTGTCTCTTGGGCCATCCCTTTCTGACCCGTGATCCAGAAGCGTGGTACATACTTACATGTGACTTGCAACATTTATTTTAAAAGCACAGTGTGACACAGAACACACCACGATTACAAGTGTCAACATATGTGTATGCACAAAGGTACCTGGCTGGGTGGTATTTCCTTTTGATCAGTGTGTTTATTCTCAATGTTTCTAACATTTTTCGTAACAGGGAAAAGATGGAGAGGAATCAGAAAGAGGAGGAGGAGAAGGAAGAAAACACTGGGAATAAAAGCAAATATTGATCGTGCTCTTTCTGCGTGTCTGGCATTCTGCTGAAAGCCTCTGAGTCACCTTATTAACTTCTCACACCAGAGTTAGGTGTCATTTTCCATCATTTCACAAAAGGGAAACTGAGGCTGAATGTGTTAAATAAATCACAGACCATTTACGACCTTCAAACCCAGAGTTTGTCAAAGTACCGAATTCTTATCCACTACTAGGCTAAACTTCCTTGATAATGTACAATTTTTACAGTATGAAAAACAGATATAAAGAATTATGTTCATTTGCAAATAGTACACGTGGAATGCAAATTAGAGAGGCACCTTATGTGACTACAAACACGGTATAGTTTTGAGAGGAAGTATATTGAACTAGATGAAACTGACTTTATTATAAGTTAAACATGCTTAAATCCCAAAGCTGTGTGCATATATGTTACTGTCAAATTGATGTTCATTGTGATGTGAGACTCTAATGCACCATTAAAAGCACCTTTAAAAAAAACAATAAACAAAAATGCTTAAATATGGTCAATTTTAATGATTCAACTTCATTCTCAACTCAGAGTCGAGGTAGAGCTTGGCTCAGGCCTGGGATGCCACTCAGGTGGCCCCGCCTCCTCAGAGTTCTTCCAAGATAAATGCCCAGGCCTGCCACAGCCCAGAGAGCCCCATCAAGCCCAACAAGTTACAAAGGTTTCTCTCTACTGGGCTGCAGTGTAGGAGGGTCTTCAAAAGTATTTACACATTCTTAGCTAGCAATGTGCTTCATGTTTGGGTGCAAAATATGAATAGGCTGAAAAATATTTGTTTATTATTTTAGGAAATGTAGACCTTGTGAAAAACACCAAATTTAATAGCCCCAGAGACTGAGACTTTTTCTCCATTCACCTGGCTGCATTTGGGGACTACTGACTTCCTGGTAGGCTCAGCCTCTCTAATGAGGTTGAACTCTGAGTGGAAAGGACCATTTCTCACGGCAAGGGTATGCACTGGTCTCAGGACAATTGGGTCCTTGGCATCTGGGCTAAGAGTAATGATTAGTGCCAATTCTTCTGATGGTCATTGGACTGAAATCACTACACGTCAATCACCGAAGAGTTCATAGACAGCCATCTCCCCATTCACCAAGTGGTGAGTGGTCCAGAAACTACCAACCAATAAGAAAAACCTTTAACCAGAGAGTATATTAACCAGGATTCACTGTGGGAACAAGCAGAGAAAGGGTTGTGTGGTCTTTCTAAAAGCTAAGGACCCATGGCCAACTAGTGAGTGTGGTTCATTTGGGGTTGTCTGCAGCCCATCATAATTAAATGCCCCTTCTCATAGAAGTGCTTCCTGGGACCTGGATGGGTATAGTGTCAGAATGACTTTGGGGAGTTAAAAATAGACAAAGTTCCCTGTACTGTCCTAGCACATATAGGCTCTGATATGCTAGGACATATAAGGGGAACACCAAGACTTTGCTAAGGGCATTGGAAACACCTGCTAACTGAGACAGCACCAGAGTTGAACATGTCACATAGTTCCTAGAGATTCCAGCTGTCGTCTTTGGGTCTGGAGCAGTGGGGCTTCCCAAAACTTCTCCATAGCAGGCTTCTCTCCTAGCCTTATAGAAGGAAAATCCAATGCTGGGTATCATTCCAAAGCACATTGTGTATGATTCATAAGCCTGTTCTCCATCAGATTCTTCTTGTATTCAGTCCCATGGAAGGCAGAAAGTGGAGTCATATGGTCAATGGTTGATATGCTACAACTCAGGAAGCTACAGGCCAACTCCTTCACAGACACTAGACACCTGGTGTGGTCCAAGTTGAAAAGAGAGCCAACATTCGTCTGGTATTTGGTTCAATTTTTTTTTAAATTAATACATTAAAAATTACTGGTCCCATATCCATGTAAAGTTAGGCCAAAGAACTTCCCAGTGTCAACAGGGAAAACGTAAAACTCTTCTCCACCTATCTCACTTCTTCTTAGCCTTTTGCAGCTAATTTCCCCTATTACATGTACCCTTAAAACTTATTAAAGTCTGCTGGGCATGGTGGCTCACGCTTGTAATCCCAGTACTTGGGATGGTGAGACCGGAGGATCCGGGTTTGCAGCCAGCCTCAGCTACTTAGTGAGGCCCTCCGCAACTTAGTGAGATTCGGTTTCAAAATAAAGAATAAAAAAATAGGGCTGGGGTGTAGCCCGGAGGTAAAACCCCCCTGGGTTCAATCCCAGTACTGCAAAAAAAAAAAAAAAGCTGCTATTCCAATGTACGCTATTGTGGAAGCGTGAGAGGTGTAGATGATTTTCTTATACCCTACCTTCCCTGTGATTCGATTGGCTCATAACTCAAAATTACTTTGCCCTCCAAAGTCATTGCCCTCCACCCCTCAACACACTGACTCACTTCTCTCTCCTTTTCTATGGAAGCTACTCATCTGTTTTCTTGCTAAACTAAGTAAGACCCACTAAGTTTCCAGCATCTCCAAGTACAGACCACATGGTTCATCTGTTTTAACTTACCATCCCCTGGTGGCTGTCCCCAGTCCTCAGCTTTCTTGGCTTGTGGCCACATCCTGCCAGTCTCTGCTTCTGTCCCTGTGTCACTTTCTTCTCTGTGCGTCTTCATCTCTTCTGATTCTTATGAGGACATGTCACTGGATATAGTTTCATCATTATATTTTATTATGGTTCAACTTACTGTTATGGTTTGTATCTGGAATGACCCCCAAAAGATCATGTGTTGACAGACTCTTCCCCACTGTAGCAATAAATTAGAGGTGGAACATGGCTGGAAGAAGTAGGTCACTGGTCACTGGGGGTATGGCCTTGAAGATGTTATCTGTTTCTCTCTTTCTCTCTCTCACTCTCTCTCTCTCTCCTTCCCAGCTGCCATAAGCTGAGCATCTTTTCTCAATCGCACCCTATCTCCATGATATTTCTTCCTTGGAGCCTGCTGACCATGGACTGAACTTCTGCAACCATGAGCCAAATAAATATTTCCTCCTCTAAGTTGTTCTTGTCAGGGATTTTTGTCACAGTGATAAAAAGCTGACCAAAACACTTACCATCTTCAAATTCATGAAAACTGTGAGAAGCACTGGAGGGAAATGTAAGACAAATGGTATGGTATTATTGATTCTTGAATCAAAACTCTTAGAATATTCTTCTCCACTTTATATACCAACTCCTTTGAGGTTTACCACGCTACTGCTATCATGTAGTGGTCCCCAAATCTGCAACTCTAAGGGCCTTCTCGTGGCTTCAAATAAAAAAAAATCTAACAATTCTATTGGTAATTTCTGTATTCCCATTGTAGATCACTGAACTGTGAATTCTGTCTCCAAAGAATTCCTGTGCTGTAGGATCCATCCACATCTAAATCCTTGGAACCTATGAATGTCACCTCTTTTGGAAAAGGGATCTTCAAACAAATAATTAAGTTAAGGATATTGAGATGAGGTCATCTTGGATTAACCAAGTGGACCCTATATCTCATGATGTGTCCTTATAAGACTCAGAAGAGATGAAGACACATGGAGGAGAAAGTGCTACAAAGACAGAGGCTGAGATTAGCATGATGTAGCCACAAGCCAAGGAAGCTGAGGATGGCTGACAGTCACCAGGAGATGGGAGAGGCAAGGAAGGATTGTCCCACAAAGATTTCAGAGGGAACGAGTCCCTGCTGGGACTGTGACTTCAGACTTCTGGCCTCCATAGCTATGAATGGATCAGTTTTTTGTTGTTTTAAACTACCTAGTTTGTGGAATTTTGTTATGGCCCAACTAGAAAACTAATGTACCCATTCTTTCAAATACTTTTTGGAAATGAAGCTTTGCCACCAACTCCATCCAAGATAAAAGAAAATGTAATGTGACTTTTAATGCAATATGGAATGCGATTTCTATACAGAGGAATCATGTCTGACTAATTGATTCAACAAATATTTATTGAATATGTGCTCTCTGCCAGTCCCTGTAATAAATGCTGGTGATGAATGCTTTTCCTTGGGATCTTATATTCTAATCTTACCAGAATTTTTTCCTGGGGACAGGAGGTGTTTAGAAATAAGTAATATAATGAGGGGAAGCTGGTGGCCCAAATGCAGTTAGATTTTAAAATGTCTTGCAGAAATTCTGTACAAGATCAGTATTTAAAGTGGAGGTGGACCGGTGCCAGAGTAGTGCTTGGTTGTGGTTCAGGAATCACAACAAGCCAGGTGTGGTGGCGCACACTTGTAATCCCAGTACTTTGTGAGGTGGAGACCAGAGGATCCAGATTCGCAGCCAGCCTCAGCTCTCTCTCTCTCTCTCTCTCTCTCTCTCTCTCTCTCTCTCTCT
>PVJS01019868.1:0-21577 GCA_004027185.1 Glis glis
GGTGCAGCTCCGAGGCAGAAAGCCCCTGGGTTCCATCCCCAGTACCAAAAAAAAAAAAATAGGGCTGGGGGTGGAGCTCGGAGGTAGAATCCAAGGTTCAATCCCTGGGTTCAATCCCTAGTACCACCAAAAAAAAAAAAAAAAACCACTCAGCATATACTTGTGTGTACACTCTGAGATAATAAAACTAATAGAGATATTTATTTCGGGGGGTTATGAGAGGAACTCCTATAGGAATAAGCAGTGATGGGAATAATTTGATAAAGCCACATCAAACATTCTACTTTTATGTATTTGTTATCAAATGGGAAACAATATAGCAGATCCTTGATTTTTTTGTGTATTAAAATGCCTATTGTGTCCTTGGTTTTCCAATCACAGTTCCATCACTATCATCATCACCAATATCACCACCATTATACAGCTAATACTTTCATAGCGTGTATGCGCTAAACACTGTTTTAAATACTTGATGGGAAATTATTTATTATTAAAATGATAAATATATTCCCATACAAAAAAGTCAATGGTCTTTTTAATTTTTTTTTTTTTTGAGGTACCGGGGATTGAACACAGGGGCGTTCTACCTCCGCGCTACACCCCCGGGCCTATTTTTTATACTTTATTTTGAAACCAGGTCTCATGAAGTTGTGGAGGGCCTCACTAAGTAGAGAGAGAGAGAGAGAGAGACAGGGAGAGAGAGAGAGAGAGAGAGAGAGAGAGCTGAGGCTGGCCGCGAACCCGGATCCTCCGGTCTCCGCCTCCCAAAGTACTGGAATTACAAGCGTGCGCCACCACACCCGGCTTCTTTTTAAATTTTTGCTAAAATTTCCTAACATGATGAGCAATTTTTACATTAACTAGCTTTCCCAGAACAAATTTATAGATCATGTCTTATTTCTCTGTGAAGCATGTGGTAGGATCACTTCATACACCCAAACCATGGTGAAATAAATGGGGGAAAAATCATTTTCACAAGCTTTTAAACTGTCACTTCCTAAGTTTTTGTTGTTGTTGTTGTTGTTGTTTACTTTTCACATGAGTTACAACTTGGAAAAACCAAGTTGCTTTGAGAAGTTCTCTATTTGCTCCATTTATTACAAGCAATTCAAATCCTGCTACAGTAAAATGACAAATTAGTTCTTGTCAGGGTTTTGGTACTATGTATGAAGAGTGAAATTGAGAATATTAAATACAAAGGTCTGTTATTGTATATGATCACTGAAATTAGAAGGCAGTATGTATAGGCTATATAGTTAGAATAGTTGTAATATTTAGGAATAATGTTTAAAAGCCACTGCTACCAAATTTCTATTTTATGTTATCTTGACACATCAAATGTGTCCTTTTTACACATATGACTCACATATTTCATCAAATCTGAAATATAAGAAAAATATTAATACCATAACTTCTGCTTCTAGCACCCGTAAAATGATTAGAAAATTAGAAGCTAAATTACGTCTGGGTAAAAACACTCCCACAAATAGTACAAACTGTGCATGCAGAAAGTAGTAAATAACTGTCAATTTTCACAGAAAAATTAACCTCAGTTTCAAGGCATCAACAGAAATTAATGTGATATTTTCCAGAGTTTTGATAAGTTTTAGTCAAATTCTGATCTTGTTATTTCATGATTCCATCATTCAATACACATATTAATGTTTTTAGAACAGTGTCTGCATGTGTGTGGTAGCCAAATTTCCCAACTCTAAGAATAGTTATTTGTCTTAAAGGACTCAGTTTTCATAATAGACCAACCACTTAGGACATTCAGTGTAAAACAACTACTCTTGAAGTTATTAGGGTCACTGCAAAGACTCCACGGTGCTGGGCTATGTTTAACTTGTCATTCTCACTGTTGGAATGACAAAACTGATTTGATCATGAATAGTCTCCAGAGATTGCCACCGTGCTCCGGGGACATGCCAACTTGGTCCAACCACCGTGAACTTAGAACCCTGAGAGTAGAATCAGACTTCTTGGGGAAATAGCAGTGGCGTGTAGAGCTCAGAGTCTAGCTAAAAGGAAGTTAAATTTTGTTTCAATTAAAAAATATATGCCCCAAGAACCCTAATCACTGGGGTAGTATTTGAAAACTACAGCTTCAACAAAGATGACTTTTAAAGACTTCTTGCCACTGAGTGCTGCTGTTCAATGGGTGTGAAATGAAACACCAGACTTTATCCCACGGAAATCTGAGAGGCAGGAGCTCGTTTTAACTATTCATATGTCTGTGTTGGCTTTACAGATAAAGATCAACTCAATGGCATTTTAGAAAATTAGTTGTGTCTAATCCCCAGTGTCCTAGTCTACATTTCCTTTATTAATAGAACAGGATACACAGGGCTGTGGGTGACCTCTTCCTCAGTTTGCTATGACTGTGGTAGCAGACTGCAAAGTGCAGCCACTCTGGGAAACTCATGAGACACTCCCTTCGAGGGGAAAGTGCCTCATCAGGATATCCCTAGTTTAGCAACTTTTCTTGAATGAGCACTTGCACATTTGTTTTCAAAAGTCTCTTAATATATAAGTAACAGAAATAGACATTAAGGCATTGATTTCTAAAATGCCTTCCCAAAATTCCTTCTAATATTTTGCTAATGTACAATATTCACGAGCAGGATAATTAGTGATTTTTATAAAATGTTTCACCCCCACCAATCACTGAAATTCTCAAAAAAAAACCCACAAATAAACTGTAACTAAGTATCCATTTATTGCTTTCATTCTTTCCTATCATCCTCCTTCCTTTCTGCTTTTACTTCTTATTTTCTTTCTCTTTTGCATCTGAGTTTTGTTTTTGCTTCTTCGTTTCTAGAATAATTTTATATCTTATTTTCACATAAAAAATGGAACAATTAACAAACAAAAAGATGCTCAACATCATGCACCAGGGAAGATGAAGTAAAACAACACGGAGACAACATTTTCACCTTTCAGATTGGAAATATAAAATAAGTTGATGGAATTCAGTGCTAGGGATATTGGTACTCCAATACATGGTTAATGGTATAGTCTCTTTCAAGGTAGCAGGTTCTACTTGAAATGTGCACACCTTCTGATCCTGCAATTCCACTTTTTTGGGATCAATCCAACAGAAACATTTGTAAAACTGTGTGATTATACACATAATAATGACCATATACTGAAGTTGCTGATTAAATTATGGGCGAGTTACACAATTATGCAACTTTTAAAAAATAAAAAAATCAAATCTTTATTATAAATATGGAAGAATGCCCATTATAATTTTAATGAAAATGAACGAATCATAGAATAATGTTTATAGTGTGATCTTTTCTTTATCTACAAATATATACATGCATGTGTATTTTTTAGATCAATCTACTTAGCTGCCTACATAAAAATTTCCATGTAGGCACAAATGTCTCAAATTTAATATCTCCAAAACTGAACTACTACTGATCTTTTCCTCAGCATTATCCCCTCTCTTACTAAATGGAATGTCTATCCACCCACTTGCTCATTCAAGAAACCAGGGACAGGAGGGGATGAATCTGTTAATTAGCTCAGTTACATTAATCACTTCACAACGAGCACATCAAAACATCACGTTGTATCTCACCAATGAATGAAATTTTTAGTTGTCAATTATACCTCATATTATATCTCAATAAAGCTATGAGGGGAAAAAAAGAAACTATGGACATCCCTCTCTTCATATCCTCACTGCCAATCCCATCCTAAATCTGTTTCAAATCTGTCTGCTCCTCACATCTCCATTTCATTACCTTCGTCTGAGTCTCCATCATTTTCACCTATTACAATAACCCCCTCTGATTGCTTGTCTTCTCTTGAAAGTTTCAAATAAATCAATTTTCACATACCTTCTTTTTTCTTTTCTTCTCCTTTTTTTTTGGTTTATTTATTTGTTTTGGGTTTTTTTTTTTTTTTGTACTGGGGATTGAACCCAGGGGGCATTCTACCTCTGAGCTACACCCCCCAACCCATTTTATTCATTTTTTATTTTGAAACAGGGTCTCACTAAGTTACTGAGGCTGGCCTCCAACCTGCAATCCTCCTCTCTCAGCTTCCCAGTACTGGGTTTACAGGCATGTTCCACCACGCCCGGCTGCATATACCTTTTTAAAATGCAATTTGGATCATGTCTCTGCATGCATTCTGAGTGACTACCTTCCCTCTTTTGCACTTAGAGAAAATCTGTAGTCCTTTCTTTGGTCTATACTACCTGCATAATCTCAACATGGACTACTTCTCTAGCCAATGATGTCACTTTTGTAACAGCAATAATAATATTGCCAAATATTTTCTCATTCAGGTTTCAAAAGAACTGTTTAAGAGATACAATAATCAGAAAATACTCTGAAGACAGCAGTGGGTTTATACCAGGATCTACTATTTGAAAGTGAGTTTTTTGCCCAGTCCTCTTCAATAACATTCTTAAAGTTTCCTTGAGCCGGGCGTGGTGGCACACACTTGTAATCCCAGTACTTTGGGAGGCGGAGACCGGAGGATCCGGGTTCGCGGCCAGCCTCAGGGCGCATGCGCGCGCGATCTATCGCTGGATCGATCGATCTATCTCTCTGTCTCTCTCTCTCTCCCTCTCTCTCTCTGTCTCTCTGTCTCTCTCTCTCTCTACCTAGTGAGGCCCCCCGCAACTTCGTGAGACCAGGTTTCAAAAATAAAGCATTAAAAAATAGGGCCGGGGGTGTAGCGCGGAGGTAGAACGCCCCTGCGTTCAATCCCCGGTACCACAAAAATAAAAAAAATTAAAGTTTCCTTGAGATTCTTGCTCCCATCCAATCTATCCTCCCCACAGCATCAAGAGAAATTGTCTTCCAGCAGTGACAAATTATGACATGCCTTTGCTTACGAGCTTTGGTCAATGCCTACCTAATCTGTCCCCGTGAAGCTCTCCACCCTCCTCTCACACCATGTCCCCTTGATTTCTATACTTTGGCTAAATGACCTTTTCTCAGTTGCTCAACTACACCCATCTCTCTTTCATCTTGAGACTTCGTATGTGCCTCTCTGCCTGAAACAGATTTCCCCCCATGCTTGAAATAGCTGACTCTTTTGTATGCTTTCAGTCCCAAGTTAAAAGTCATCTTTTCAGAGGCCTACATTGACAAGTACGTGTCTACTCCTACTTTTCTTTCTCGTTGCACTCTACTCATTTCCTTCATACAACTTGTTGCCCATCAAAAGAGTTTGTATAATTGTTGGTCATCTGTCTGCCCAGCATTCTAGAAGTGAAATGCAAAGCATCCATAACAAAGGAGCTGGTAGTAGAAACTATGAGTCATGACTGGGAATCAGAAAGACATCTTAGAAGATAACATTAAGTCCAGAACTTAAAGCAACGTGCTAGAAAAAGCAAAGAGGAAGGTAATTCCAGGTCAAGGGGACAACTAGCGAAGCTGAACAAAGGCAGATGATAAACTGCAGAAGACTGTGAAAGGTACTTGAGATATAAGGAGGGAAGTGAGGAAGGAGGGGACCCACTGAGGCTTGAGAGGGTCCACTGAGGCTGGGAAGATAGGTAAGACCAAATGGTAAAGGACTAAGGAGGCTTGCTGGGGAGCCAAGCAAGTTTAAAAGAAGGAGACTGAAGCACCAAATCTATGATATGATATAGATAGCCATAGCCCTGACTCTCCTCATTAATGAAATAAAGATATGTAAGATCAGTCTAAAACATGAGAGATGAAGTGTAATTTTAGTTAAATATACTAGAAAAAAGACATATAAGTACTTAACATAAATTCAAATACACTTAAAAGATGAACTTTTTTTTTCAGGACTAGGGATCCAACTCAGGGTCTTGAACATGCTAGACAAGCACTCTATACTGAGCTACATCTCCAGCATTTAGAGAACATCTACCCTCCTCTCCTTGGCCTACACTGCATACTTTTTCTTTATGATGTAGGTTTGAAAATGTCAGCTAATTTTGCAAAGGAACCAGTGCCAAAACTGTGGTAGATAAAAGTCAACGTAGCCAGTTTATAGGAATAGGAGCACAGTCATTTGCCCCAAATAATAGAAGAAAATAATTGAGGATTATGCTCCATGTATCACATTAGTAAACTTTACATAGTAAGGTTGCTGGATTTATAGCAAAGAAACAAAAACATCACAAGATAATAGTACATAAACAAAAGTCATTAACTTTAGCTGGGTATGGTGGCACACGCCTCTAATCCCAGTACTTGGGAGGCTGAGACAGGAGGATCACAGGTTTGAGTGAACCCCAGCAAATTAGTGAGGCCCTCTGCAACTTAGTGAGACCCTGTTTCAAAATAAAATAGGGCTGGGGATATAGCTCGGAGGTAAAACGCCCCAGGTTCAATCCCTAGTACCACACACATACACACAAACAAAAAAGTCATTAAATTGAAAAAGGTTTGAAAGACTTGGAAAATTACATAAAACTTAGTATTTCCCATTTAGATATTCATCCAATCATCTGGAGGAAACAAAAAACCCTAGTAAATATGAAAAAGTCGTTTTTTTTCAAATCACAGAGTTTAGATATGACCTGATTTGACCCCAAATTCCACTGGACATTCTGTTACAAAGTAATCAGAAATACACAATGTACTTGTTCAATTTGTTTGTACTATGTAAAATTGATTTTTTTCTTTAATGCCAAAATTTGGTCCATCTGTTGGGAAAACAGAAAATGTTCTAAATATATACAAAGAGTGGAAATGCTTCATTCCCCTGGCTGTACCCTGTGGTATATGCATTTTCATCAGTATGTTTGTTTTGCGGACAAAATGAATATCAGATGGTGGTTTTGAAAAAGGGCAGACCTAACATGAGGTGATTAGTTTCAAAAACAGATTTTTATTCTTGATAAATTATTACCAAATACAATCAT
Source organism: Glis glis (assembly GCA_004027185.1). Taxonomy (NCBI): domain Eukaryota; kingdom Metazoa; phylum Chordata; class Mammalia; order Rodentia; family Gliridae; genus Glis; species Glis glis. The sequence goes on from PVJS01019868.1 coordinate 6,872, forward strand.
CTGTTGATTGAGGATATAAAACAGATTGGTCATACTACAACCCACAGGTTAAATGAAAAACGGAAATAATAAGTTTATTTAACATGGTCCTGCATTAGGTTCCCAGCAGTGCAAATCTAAGGCAAATAATTAGATTTCCAATTTAAAGATATACATTTGTTAAGCCAGACGTTTCCTGAGGTCATCTATTTCTCTGCTGGCTAGTCTCACTGCACTGGCAATGTATTTAGGACATTTTCTCTCAGAACTTTAAATGACTACACCTTGTACATTACCCAGCTCAAGCCAGTATTGTAGTTTGATTCAGGGATAACACAGAGAGGGCAAAGGGCTGATTGTGGTGACTCCTGACTGCAAAGCGGTTCCCCAAACACTGTCACATAGATGTAGGAAAAAACTACTGCCTTTAAAAAAGTCCCAGGATTGGGAAGGGGGCGGGAAGAATTTACTGGGAGACAACCTGTAGACCAAGCAAATACAACCATCTTATACCAAGTAAATGGAAACAACGAATACAGCATGCTTGACTTCTTAAATATCCACTCTTCTTTTTCTCAGGGTGACCACTTAATTTTACGGTGGAAGATAAAAAGTTAAAAGACAACTGCTCTGATCAATAGCATATCCTACTTTTATAGAGCATACTCCCCTTCTCTCCTCTTCCCCCTCCTCCATTTCTTCAGTAATTTACAGCTCTGCTATGTAATGTCTCTCCAGGGAGCAAAGAATCCCATTACAGATGATTCCTCTGTGCAGACTTCAGCTCTGTAAATCAACAGGCTGAGCTCTCTAACAGATTTTAAATCCCTGCTTGGGTTAGGCTGGGACAACTTGCAAATTGGTGGGGCCAGAAGCAGGGGGAGGGAGGAGAGTTTGGTACCAGACTAAGTTCCAGGAATAGAGCTTGTAACACAATTTGTGTTTTTGGTTAACTTTCCCCAGTAACTACTGTGCCTAGATAGAGAACCAGGGAAGTCCAGAAATAGCATGGGCTGAAAAACTACACACAAAAGAGACTTCCCTCCCTGAGAGAACATTCCCAAGGGATTCTAAGCCCAGCAGAGTGTATCAGAAATACAGAGTGAGCCGGACAAATGCCTCCTTGGAGATGAGATTGTAAATGAACGAGAATACCATGAAGAGACAGAGTGAGGTTATATAACAAAGATGTGTTTATGTGGGGGCGTTATTTCTAAAATAAACCTCTGAGAATTAGATGTCTCATAGGGAATGTTTTTTTCCTACAGGGCTTCATATGTCTTTATTACTCAAAAAAGAAAAAATTCTTTAAAAAGGGGAAAGTACTCTTGGAAATCCATCCATGAGGTAGAAGGAATTTGAGAGATTACTAGCATTTTTCACATAATGCACATCGCATTTAAAATAATGGCTAATAATTATAACAAGTAGAATGTAGAGCATACCTATTTATATAAAAACTTACTTTGCAATAATTTTATATATTTTATACCAAAACCAATCACATTAGGAAACAGACTCATTTCTATTATTAAGAATCTGCTGGGTATGGTGGCTCATGCCTATAATCCCAGTAGTTGGGAGGCTGAAATGGGAGGATCACAGGTTTAAGGCCAGCCTCAGCGACTTAGTGAGACCCTCAGCAACATTGCGAGACCCTGTTTCAAAGCTAAAAGTCAAAAGAACTGGGGTGTAACTCGAAGGTAGAATCCCCCTGGGTTCAATCTCCAGCACCAAAAAATCAAAACCAAAAACAATCTAACATAACATGGTTTTAAATGTCCCTCATAAAAAAATACAACACTATGAGGACTAGCGATATAGCTCAGTGGTAGATCACTTGGCTAGCAATGTGAAGGCCTGGGTTTGATCCTCAGTACCCTCACACCCACACACACACACACAGATTCAACACTATGTTCAAGTTGAACCAACCACTATTAAAATAGAGCAAGAGTGAGAAAAAGAGGAACAAGAAAGTCAACTCAATATGCCAAACCAAGTGGCTTCTGAAGGTCAATTCCATATAAAAACCAGTCACTTGGCTTTAATGTACTACTTTTCTATTTTTATTATCAATGTATGAGATCCCTTTCTCATCAACTTCTTAGCAAAGTTTGTCCCAATTGGCCCTAAACCTACACTTTATTTTCTCCTCTTCCCATCACATTATCTTCATTGTTAAATTTCTCTTTTCCATTTCTGTGGCTGGCACTCCATCTCCTCCCCATACCTTACTCTGTTCATATGTAATTGTTTCCCAACCATGTCCATCCTTCCTCCTTAATTCTCTCATATTTGTTTTTCATTTTCATTTCTATTACTGACATCCTAGCCTGAGGTCTCATCACATCATTGCAACCATTTCATGTTGTCTAACCTTTTTACTTTGAGTTTTTTCCAGTTCTTCAGCCAGTTGCACACATTTCTGTTTAATCTCCCTAAAATATTCCTTTAGTCATGAGTTGGTGAAGTCTGGAATCTGAGCTACTTTACTTGGTTCTGTGGTCTCAGGAGACTCTCTTTGACTATACTCAAATATTCTAAACACTGACATTGTTGTCTTTAAAGTAATGAGAGAATAAATGGATTGGGACAAATCACTTCTACACCATCTACACAAGAGGACATTTGGAATTTCCTTTTTAGTATAAGAATGATAGCATATAATTATTAATCGGAAGATAGCCTAATGGAGCCCTTGATACAGGCATGATTATCAATTTAAGGCAATTTCCTAGAGGATCTATTGCTTTCTCCAAGCCACCATCCTAACCCTCAAACTTTGCCACTGTTTACTGTGGTTACCAACAGGTTGACAATATCTCCAGGACAGTTTTGCTTCTCTGGTGAAAACTCGAGTGACATTCTATAACAATCTTTGCTGCAATCGGTTTTCTGGAAAGGATCTCATTGTCAATCTTCAATCCAAGTATGCCAAAAGTCAACCTTTTCCCTAGCACACATTATTATGGAGGGGCTCCTCTGTGCTGCCAGGAAACTTCAGACTGAACTTTTAAATGAAAGAAAAAGCCTGAGGGCACAATTGGGCACCCATTTGCTGCTATAAGAATGGTGTGTTTGTTTTAAATTGGTACTCCATTGCTGAAGTTTGAGAGGGACCTTTTAAAAAGAAAAAAATCAGTGTTTAAAAGATCCGATTTCCTTGCACCGTTGGTCAAGAGTTCATACTTACTTCCTCTGTTAGAAAGAGCACCAACTTACCTTAGCAATGGCAAAGAAATTTAAAACCAATGGATTCCCTTTTCTCCATTATAATTCATCAGCAACTTAACTTTCTTCTAAAACTGTCTTTGCCTTTGTATCCAAGAGCTTTGATTCCTTAATTACTCAGCATTTGTGATTGCGAATGTAAATGATAAATACTGACGTCTAGAATTCCCTTCTAATACTGTTCTCCCTGCTTACACTTCCAGTAGTCCTTCCTTGACTTCTGATGCACTTCTCTTGGGTGCACTCTCACAGACCCTTCACACTGCCCCACCCTGCCCCCCACCGCTAACACACACTTATCACACTGGATTACAGTGGTTGTATGAATTTGCTTCCTCCCAGCAAGCTTATCTGTGAGCTTCTTAGAAACAAGAGACCATGGTATTTTGCACCTTTGAATTTCAAAATCCTGCACAGTACTTAATATATACTAGGTGTTCCATAAATTGATTTGCTAAATTGAATTGGACTGACAGGTTGCAATTCAGGCCATGTTAATTACTGGCTAAGGCCAGGACTCCATAAACAGAGGACAGCAGTGAAATGAAGTAATTATCCAGGTCACTGAGGACAAAAAATGTGCTAATTTGGGCAAAGTGAGTAAGCAAAATCTTGCCTGACTGAACTAATCCATCATTTCATTGCAATGCTTAGCTTTGCTAATGGAAATGTGACCTCTGGGGGGCATCTTACTCTCTCCTGTGCTTTGTGTCATAACTGAATCATCTGTTTTTTATTGATGCTGAGTCTACCCTACATTTCTTATGCTCAGGATAAAAATCACATGCTAATCCCTGTCAACTGTCTCAGGGGAGTACCATCGGTTCCAAGTAGGATTGACTGAGGGCAGTGTGTTGATGGCTCTGTGAAACCCATGACTGGACCCATTTAAAAGACTACACCCCCACTAATATAGTGAGTCACTCATCTTTATAGACCAAAGTCATCAGGTTGAACAACTAAATTCAACTTTCAGAGTGTGGTTTCTCCAAATGAAGTCTGCATCATCCTCTAGATAAAAAACCAAGTGGGTCTCTCAATATGTTTATCCTTTGGAATAAAGATAAATCCTTACTAGAATTTAAGGATTGTTAGAGTAAGAAAATAATGTTGTTTGAAAAAGAGACCAACAGTTTTAATTATGAATAGTACACATATTTATTGACATCTTTCCTTTTCTGGCTCATTTGTACTTGGTCTAAACAGGAAAACAAAGTTACTCAAACATCTAAGCAGCAGATCAAAATTTTAAATACTTGACTTAATTCCTTGTCACTCTGTGACTCTATAACTAATTTTTATGTATCTAAGCTTCAGAAATAGGGAGAAGGTTTATTTATTGTTACATGAGAATGTATAGTATTTAGAAAACACTTTGTAGCTGGCCATCGTGGTGCACACCTATAATCACAATACTTGGGAGGCTGAGATAGAAGGATCACAGGTTCAAAGCCAGCCTCCACAAATTAGTGAGGTCCTCAGCAACTTAGCAAGACCCTGTTTCAAAATAAAGAATAAAATAGAGCTGGGAGTGTAGCTTGGAGGTAGAATGTTCCTGGTTTCAATCCTCAGTACCAAATAAAATAAAATGCCAAAAAAAGAAAACACTTTGCATTTGTAAATTAATTCTTTCAGCTTATAAGCAACTATTTAGTTGCAAATAACTGAGAAAAGTTACATTGGATAGGTAACTAGTTAAAAATGAACATTCACACATATAGTTTTTTTTAACTCTCTAAAGGCTTAAAAAGGGGATTTACAAAATAATACTGGTTGAAAACTTATCATCTGACAGAGTTAGAACTATACAACATTGGACAGGATAGAAAATAACCAGGAAATCAGAAAAATTCTAGATTGAGTCTCAGCTTCTCCAGTCACGAGCTGTACAACACTGGGCACAGCTTTTCTGAACCTCACTTGGCTCATTTCTAAACTAGAAATAACAGTTCCACTCTTATCTAATTCTTGGGGTCCTTTTGAGAAGACCTTGAGGTAACATGAATGAAAGCACTTTTGAAAGTATAGAGTAATACACATGTAAAGACATCACTATTATTACCTTGACCTGTGGATAGCGATGATGACGATGACGGGAATGGTCTGATTGCCATCGGAGGCATTGCTAATCCTCTGCTGTTAGTAAATGTGATTATCATAGTTGCAAATTAATTTGTGTTTAGGTTTAGCCACCTGCAAGGCAGAAATGTTCATTTTGGTGCCAAGGGAACAACTTATATTAGTTTAAAATGAAAATTTAAAAAAATACACATATACAGTTGTGCCAGAAAAGACTATGGCTCACATTCCTTAAAATTAAAGAATCCCTTTCTTTTTGGACTTCCTCCTCACTCCTATAGAACAAACTTGTTATCAAACACCAGTCATGCTGTATTAAATCTATTGTGAAAGGGGTAAACTTCAGACATAGCGATTTTTTTCAGCTGTAGTCTTCCTTGATTTGCTTGTTGCAGATGGCAGTTTAGCATCTCCTATTCATGCATCTTTTAAAAAATAAGAAAGAAAAAGGAGAGGGATAAAGAAAAAGAAGCTAGTACATAAACTCCAATTGGTGTCGATAAAATGGGGTGGTAAATACCAGAACTGTAGCAAAGGGGAAAAACCCCTAAACAAGGCATTCATCTATTTCCACATTACTGTTGGGGTCAGGAGCTACCCTGACACTGTTTTAGGTAACAGGAACGCACCCAGAGGACACTAGCTTTCTTCCACAAGACCAGACTTCCTAAATAAAAAAGCTACCTTCAGCTAGCTTTCCTTCTTGTGGATTGCTACATCCCAGACACAACTATAACTTTAGCTCTGTGAAGCCTCTGTTGCAACAGAGGAAATCATTTGTTTTTCTACATATCATTAGTTCTCGATTATTTTCTATCAGACTCTCCTCCAACATTATTAGGAGCTGGCTACAAAAGAGGCACCACTGTAGTTCCCTGAATTTTATAAAGATGATCATTCTTCAATAAAGGAATTTATGGAGAGCCTTAGTCAAGCTGGTAATCTCCCAAGTGTCTTTCTTAGAAGTAGCATGACCTTCGAATTATTTTGTGATTAAAAAATAGGTGCCAAGCCGGGCGTGGTGGTGCACGCTTGTAATCCCAGTACTTGGGAGGCTAAGACTGGAGGATCTGGGTTCGTGGCCAGCCTCAGCTACTTAGTGAGGCCCTCTGCAACTTAGTGAGACCCTGTTTCAAAATAAAGAATAAAAAAAATAGGGCTGGGGGTGTAGCTTGGAGGTAGAATGCTCCTGGGTTCAATCCCCAGTACCGCCAAAAAAAAAAAATAGATGTCAAAAGGAGCTCCTTGCCCCCAACAACATTAAATTCCATCTATTTTTGCATTTGAAGAAACAACGAGATTAGATCATCCTTGTAGTATATGCTCCAACCCAAACCAGAGTCCAAAGTGAAACTGATTTATGAAATATTGTGGAGTCACAGAAAGGGATGAAAAGTGTCTCAAACTCAAATAAGTTTGGGAAACACCGAATTAAGCCAAGTTAAACATGTTTCTCTTCTGCTGTATTTTTCAGAGTGACAATACACAATCATGTATTGTGACACTCTGAAATTGTTTACAAAATTTATTTGACCATGAAACTCTTCTTTAGGGAACTCTGTATCTGGAAGAGATGTGGTTAAGAAATGCTGGTCTATGATCTGGCAAAAATATGTGAGTTTGTTATGCCTCTCTAGCACAGTTGTGAGTCATTCAAAGACAGAGAGATATTCTGAGAGCTGTGTTGGTAAGTGATTTCTTCATTTGAGCGCATCACAGAATCTACCTGCACTAAGTAGGCACAGCTACATCACTAGGCAACATAATGTTGTGGACCACTGTAAGACCTGCAGTCCTCTGCAGCACACGACTACAGTTGTCCTTGTGTGCTTTATTCCACTTATGCTAATCCACATGGCCACAGAAAACTTGTCGTCTTGCTAGGTTCTATTTATTTAAGGAGTACATACAGATTGCTTTAAGGAAGGAGAGAACCAGATGTAATCAATGCCAACAATTCCAAGGATTTTTCCCCCAAGTGACAGCAGTCTTAGGAAATGGTTTAAGCTGCCTTTCCATGAAGTCACATTATTTTCATTGAGGGGAACAGGGACAATACATTTATGGAATTCAAAGAGCCATGTAACAAACCACAAAATATTGGGGCATCCACCTATTCTGGGGTGACTGGGTTCACAATTTAAATGAGGGTGCACTCTAGCATGTAAGACAAAGTTTAGAAGGAATGACTCCATATCTAATACATCTATATCTAGCTAGCAATGTCACATATTTCAATTCAGGTTTCTACCTCTGTGTCTCTGGAGTCTATTTCCCCAGTCTCTGAGGTGGCTGAGCAGTGACAGCCAAGGACAACTGTCTCTGCTTCCACAGGAACTCAAATCAGGTATCACCCCCCCACCTGACTGCTCTTCTAATCAGAATGCTGAGCATGAGTTTGCTGCTATTTTTAGCTTTTTTCTCTTTTTTTTTTTTTTTTTTTTTTTTTTTAGGCAATGGGAAGGATCCAGATTTTATCTCTTTGCGGGAAGCTCCTCTTCTCTGAGCCGGAGCGGAGCCTCCCACAGTACTACAGTAGCTCCAGAGTGTGCTCAGCGGCTGTGGCAGCTCAACCATGCAATTTTATAGCAGGCAGCAAACCAGGCAGAGAATTCAGGGTTAAAAACTCAAGTGAAGTTTTGTCTTCTACAGTAATGAAAGCTGACTAAAAGAGTAAATCAAATGGATCTCCTAACAAAATGAAAACAGCTGTTTGGCCTGGCTCGGTCTCTGATTTAGGTTAAGTAATTATTGCTCTAGTGTGGTTCAAGGTTGTTCTGTATTAGTGAAATAAGATATCACATGAAAATCATCCAACTTTTTAATTTACTGTAGCATCAGAAATTCCACTGTATAAAAAATTCCAGAAACGTAATCTTCTAAAAACTTTACCTATAAACCTTTACAAATACCAATTGATTAAATCTTCCAAGACATAATTACACAATACATAATTACATTATAGTAATAACCTTTAGTATTTATACTGAGAAAATATCTTAATATTTTAACTTTAAAGTACCGTTTTCAAATTTTACTGAGTGATGATATATTCTAATTCCCAAATAACTGTAAAGATTTTTTTGTATAGAGAGCTCTTTATGAAGAGCAACTAAAAAATAGGTATTTCTTTTGAGCCCCCAAAGGAGCCTATTTTAGTAGTATAATTTTAAAAAATAATAAGCCTTGGTATACCAGTAATGGTTAAGAAGAAAAGCAATTAAAATGAAGAAACAAAACAAAAGAATATTCTTGAGGAAAAGATTTCTGTATTTAACTCTATTCAGAATGAAATAAATTTCTCAAGTTACTTCAAATTCCATTTATTATTTGTGTTTGCTTTTCATTCCTTTATCACCATCACTTGCACCATCTCTCTCTTATTTAAGCACTATATTTCTACTTCAGCTTGCCTATGATAACAAAGGACAAATCAGTGATAGGCTAGTGATTTTTTTTTAATGATACCCCAGTCATCGTCGTTATTGTTGTTGTTATTGTGTGTGGTACTGGGAATTGAGTCCAGGGACATTCTACCTCCAACCGACACCCCCAGCCCTATTTTATTTTTTGTTTTGAAACAGGTTTCACTAGGTTGCTGAGAGCCTTGCTAAGTTGCTGAGGCTGGCCTCGAACCTGTGATCCTCCTGTCTCAGCCTCCCAAGTACTGGGATTATAGGCATATACCACCATGCCCAGGTCATTATTTTTAAGTGACCAAAAGAAATCTAAAAATATTATCTGATGAAAGACATTAAATTTCTGAAGAAAACAAATACTGAAAACCTTGGTCACTTTTTCTGGCGGTTAATATTTAAGTCAACCCCCATTACCTCACTGGATGGATGTTTCCATGCATGAATAAACAACAACATTAAAAGATGTTTAACACTAACAAATATTTAAATTATTGGATGACATTTCTCCAATAGTGACATCTTTAAAGTATTTTAATTCACTTTAGCACATTCAACTCAGTTTGCAATGAGAGAGAGATTACATAAGAAAATTAATATTTTGATGAAAATTACTTAGGTGATGTAAAGCCCAGGGAAAAGTCTCAGATGTTCTTCTTATAATTATTATCGCTGGACACAAAACATGACATATTTACCTTTCCAGTGGGATACGGTTTTGTAGCTTTCCTAAGGCTAAATAGTATTTCTCACTAGTCCTTGCCAATTATTCTAACTTGTGCTTGCCAGCACATCAAAACAGCAGATACAACAGAATTGCATGCTTTATTTCTCCACAATGTTGATGCATTATGATCTTTCCTTGGGGCCAATATTTTTTTTAAATAGGAGAATATGGCCAGGTGCAATGGTGCATGCCTGTAATCCCAGTACTTGGGAGACTGAGACAGGAAGATCACAGGTTTGAGGCCAATACATGGTAACTTAGCCAGACTCTGTTTCAAAAATAAAATATAAAAAGGGCTGGTGGTGTAGCTCAGAGAAAGAACGCTGTTGGGTTTAATCCCCAGTACCACAAAAAATATATATAAGTAAATAAATAAATAGGTGAATATATCATGTTTGGGGTTTCCATTCAGAAACTGTCCTGTGGAACTAGATCAACAGTGTGCAGTTTACTTCAGGATTAGAGAGGAACTCAAAGCAGTATCTAAAAGGAAGGTTTAGCTTTTCCTTTCAAACAGTTAACATACAGTCTCATAACTGAGATCTTGAAAAATGATAAGGGTATATGAAGCCAGTCCACGGCCTTAGATGTCTGCAGTTTGAGGTGGGCGATGGAGGAATGGTTCTACCACTTTGCACAGTCCATGTTTTCTTCTGGAGAAACACAAACCTGTGGTTGTTACTGCATAAGTCTTTTTGAATCGGCAAATGTTATTAATTTACACTGATAAAGCAAGCCGCACATAGTCAGAGCCCTTAAATAATGCATCTTTAATTGCTGAGTTAAAGTATAAGGTCAAACTCTATTCTGTTCTCTGTAGACATGTTTCCACCAGTAGTGCCAGAGCAATAATTACAGATAGATTCCCTGAACAGAAAGGAGAACTTGCCTCCCTGAAAATCACTTCCCTTACTCTGAGATGCTTCTTTTGAGTCCCTGATGTCTCTCTACCTCTCAGCTACTCCTGAAAATTTCTCCACCTGGGAACTCACTCCTTGAGTAGTCTTTTGGTTGCCACATCTTCATGAGTTCCATCTTGGAAACAAATGTTTTCTGAATCCACATTGAAAATGTCTTTCCCCACATATGTATACTTTCTGTTTTTTCTGGTGTAGTCTCCTAAAATAGTATGCACCCTATTATTTTCCTTCCCTGATCTTGACGAATTTTAGGGATTAAAACTAGTAGAATCTAAGAAGTCAGCATCAATAATTAGATTTTTTGGCTCTTTTTTGGCTCAGGTTGCATGTTTCTGACCTGGTGCTCAGCTTCAGAAAGGACACACTTACTGTGGAAAGAGAGAAAAAGGACTACACCCATGGTGGCTGCTTGACAGAGGGCCTCCTGTCATCACACTGTACTCATTGTTAAGTATTCCTATCACCACTGAAACCATTAGTTGATCAGGCTGAATACAGGTCAAGGTCATGGATTTTCTGAGGTTGGTCAAGGGCCTCTAAATTCCAGCAGTTTAGTTGGCGCTGAGTGGCCCAAAGTGGCAAGAATCAACCCTCCAACCAGTTCAGCACGGGTGCCTAGAGACTGGCAATCCCTTCCAGCTTAGTTTTGAAGAATTTATTCAACCAAGTGTCGCAACCTGAGGCCCCGTCCAGCAGGACCCCGAGAAGAACCACACGAACCAGATTCAAGGTGCTGCTGCTTCCTGCTTCCTGCTTCTGCTTTATTACCAGCCGCCCTCACATATATACAGAGCAAAACCCCGCCCCCGGTCTGCAAGACCAATCCCCACTAAGCCATAGCTGATCACGCTCTCCTCTCCGGCATCTAATGCCATAGGCTAAAGAGCGGCTGCATGCGGTGGTGTGTCATAGATCATCCATCAGGCGTGTGCCCTTCGGCACAGTGCGCATGCTTCAAGCATAGTCATCCGAGACGCTACGTGACGTGCCTTATGACTTGGCTGACAGCCAGGCGCCATCTTGGGCCACCACCCTAACCCGGTCCAGCCGGGCGGGCGTCCACAACCAAGGAGCTCTCTGTCAGGAGGCATAATCCACCCTAAAGTATTTTCCTATTTCCTTTGTTTCCTCAATCCTTTACCCTGAAAATGAGCAGGAAATGGAAATGTCCAAAGATTGGCATTCTTTCAGCCTCTCCATTGACTTCTTCCCCATTTTCCTCAGGACCCTACCACAGAGCTACTTTCCAACAACCCAACAATCCGGAGCTGTTCAAGGCACAAGCGTTTCTGTGCATGCTCATTGAGGAAAGCCATGACACTTTGTATAGAGACAAGGAGACAAGATGAGATCAGATGGGTGGAACACACAGACTATCCTGAAGAATATTTGTACTTGAAAGCTGAATAGTGTTTATTACAATCACACAGTTTACACCCTTGCAGTCAACCATTTCAAAGCATATTTTCCAAACATTTTTTCTTTTCCTTTTTTTTTAAAAAAAATCATCCTTGGCTCAAAGTAACCAAGTAACTTCTTAGTTCAAACTATTTTGTTAAATACTATTTTCATGTTTGGTTTCCAAACTTTAGAATATAAAATGGGTACAGAATGTAAAATGCTATTATACCAACTTCTATAAAACTTTAATAGAAGACCTGACAAAGTTCTTTAGGGAACCTATTCTACACAAATTTATAGGTTATTTTGTATTATATGTCCCCCAAAGGCTCATGTATTAAAGGCTTGGTCCCCAACTCCTGGCACTATTGGGAGGTGGTGGAACCTTCAGAAGATGGGGCCTAGTGAAAGGAAGTTAGGTCATTGGGGTGTGCCCTTGAAGGCATTCGGAGACTCTGGCCCCTTTCTGTCTTTCTTTTTGCTTCCAGGCCCCCGTGAGGTGAGTGAGTAGCTTTATCCCATCACAGCCTCCCCATCATAATGTAGTGCCTCACCACAGGCCCAAAGCAATGGGGCCAACCAACCACAGACCAAAACCTCTGAAACTGTAAGCTAAAATAAGTCCTTCCTCCTTTTAAGTTGATTTTCTCAGGTATTTTGTTGCAGCAATGGAAAGCAAACTAACAAAGGTATTTCTTCACTTGATACTGGAAGGGATATGGAACAATGTCTCATCTTTCATATCCTGCGAACAGTGGCAACCATATCAAAGTTAGGCCTTTACTAGAGTAAATTCAACCATAAATTTAATCCATCAGAATCTTTTCTAGTAAAATATTATTTGTTCCTACTCTCAAATCATTAGATTCTTGAATTAGAAAGAAACTTAGTAAGTATCCTTTCCAAAGCCATTATTTTATATAGTATATGAGAATGTTAAGGCCCTAAAAGATGAAGGGACTCAGCCAGGTTGACTCAGCTGACTGATAGAAGGGCCCAGACTGACTCTTCTTCTCCAGGCAATAGTGGTAAAATGATCACATTTTAAATGAGATTTTACCTTACATTATATGCAGAAGAAACAGTGATGTAACCCTTAAAGAATTTCCAATTCCTAACATTAAACATTTCAGTCTTCTCTTTAGGATTTCCTCAATAGTACTGAATTCAGTCATAAGGTTTTGCTCATTCCCATTCAACATTGCTATTTCTATTATTGTAGGCCATTAAACAACTCTCCATTTCCCCCATCCTGAGCCCCTGGTAATCACAGTTCTACTTTCTGTTTCCACAAATTTTACCACTTTACATACCTCACATAAGTGGAATCATACAGTATTTCCCTTTGTAATTGGCTTATTTCACTTAGCATAATGTTCTCAAGGTCCACCCATTATTATGGTTTGGCTATGGAATGTCACAAAGAAAAGTTCATGCATTAGCAGTGCAGCAAGGTTCAGAGGTGGCACAAGGCTGGAGGAGGTGGGCCACCAGGGGCACAATCTTGAGAACTATGTCTGTCCCTGGCCACTTTCTATCTCTCTCCCCCTCCAACCCCCTGGTTGCCATGAGTTGAGCAGCTGTTCTCTGCTGTGCTCTGCTGTCATGATGTTTCAGCCTTGGAGCCAGCCGACCATGGACTGAACCTCTGAAACTGTGAGCCCGAATAAAACCTTCCTCTTCTTGTTCATGGCAGGTATTTTGGTCACAGTGACAAAAAAGCTAATGAAAATTCCCATGTGGTGGCATGCAAAGGACTTTCTTCCTTTTTAAGGCTAAATAATATTCCATTGTAATGTATATATCACATTTTTTTTAAAAATCTTCTGTTAATGGACATTTGAGTTATTTCCCCATTGACTTTCCCATACAACTATCTGTATTTTATATTTTAAGAAATTAAAGTACTACACAAAATATGACATCTAAATCACAAATACTATTTTTATGTGACAAGATATTTAGTTATTCATTTTGTGGTACTGGGGATTGAACCCAGGGGCATTCTACCTCAAAGCTATACCCCCAGTCCTTTATTGACTTATTGATTTATTTGTTTATTTTTTGTTTTTGGAACACAGTCTTGCTAGGTTGCTGAGAGTCTCACTATATTGCTGAGGCTGGCCCTGAACCTGTAATCCTCCTGTCTCGGCCTCCAAAGTACTGGGATTATAGATATGTGCCACCATGCCCGGTGTGACAAGATAGTTAAACAACATTCTAAGTTCCTGAAATAAGTCCTTAGGCCGTAATTAAAAATAACTCTATTCATTGTTTTAAAATATTCCAGAAAAAAGGAAAAAGATGGGGGAATAGATGAAACAAGATTGACAAAATTGTAATTATAATTTTGGGGGAATAGATGAAACAAGACTGACCATATAATTTAGTTACAATGATTACAAAAGTATAACTGTCAGTGGATATATGGGCTCTATTGTACTATTCTATTCAATGAGTATTTGGAATTTTTCATAATAAAATGTTTATTTTAGGAATCAATCCATGCACTGCCTTTTGGGAGACCTTAAACAGTTCACAGGTCCCAGTGTATATCAGTGGACCATTCTTTTTTTTTTTTTTGAGCATTGTAATCATACATCTTGATGAGGTACAGGGTGGTAGAGACATACATTCTAATCAACACTACACAGGTAAAGGAGGATGTAATCAAAGTTTCCCAACTTGTTTTAAAATTGTTTTTTAAAAAGTCACATGAGGTTCACCATCTCAATCATTTTTAAGAGTATAGGTAAGTAGTGTAAAGTATATTCACACTGTTCTGCAGTGGATCTCCAGAACTTTTTCATCTTGCAAATCTCCATATTCATTAAACAACAACTCACCATTTCCCCCACCCTCATTCCCTGTCAATCACCATTATACTTCTTGTTCTATGAATTTTACTATCTTAGATACCTCATCTAAGTGGAATTATACCATATTTTCC
>PVJS01019868.1:21677-33348 GCA_004027185.1 Glis glis
AGAGAGAGAGAGGGAGAGAGAGAGAGAGAGAGAGACAGGGAGAGAGAGAGAGAGAGAGCATGTGCACGCGTGCACATGCGCGAGCTGAGGCTGGCCACGAACCCGGATCCTCCGGTCTCCGCCTCCCAAAGTACTGGGATTACAAGCGTGCGCCACCACGCCCAGCTAGAATTTTCTTCCCTTTTTAAAGCTCAATAATATTCACTGTATGTATATACCACATTTTTTAAAAATCCATTCATCTGTTGATAGATACTTGAGTTATTTCCACCTCCAAGTCTTCATCTTAATATAATATTTTCTAAGAAAACTAGAGTATAAAATTCTCTGCGAAAAATTCAAGTAAGTAGCAAGGGGAAAGAATGGATGTGCAATAACCAAAACAAAGTCCATCCACCATTCTCAACTGGAGATCCATCAGTCCAGGGCCTACAACAAACTGTGTTGTTGATTCATGAAATCAGTCAGTGGGTCTATAAGAAAAAAAAATTTATTATTTATCTCATTTTTGTTTTCCTACCCCCTTTTTATTTTGTTTTTGGTACTGGAGATTGGACCCAGGGACATTCTACCTCTGAGCCACATCCACAACCCTTTTTACTATTTATTTTGAAACAGGGTCTCATTGTGTTGTCTAGGGTCTCACTAAGTTGCTGAGGCTGGCCTTGAAAGCCGTGATCCTCCTGTCTTAGCCTCCTAGCTGGCATTCTTTTTTTGATGGAAGTATTCAGAGTATATTGATGGATATGAATGTATTTTAATTCCCTTAGCTAGGGATGTAGCTGTTAAGAGATGTAGCTTGACTGGTAAGAAGGTACCATGAATGGAGGAAGATTGGGAGAATGCCAAATTTTTCAGATTAAAAAAATTTGGTTAATAAAATTACATTTAAACCTAGAACCTTAGCATTTGTGTTCCAGTTAGCAATTTAGAAAACTTCTCCAAATGGCACTATGAATTCTAGGGGGATAATTAGTTTAGCATTTTTTTTTTCTTTTTAGAAAGGATGAACCTACTGTGGAGGATGAAGCTCTTCAATTGAGTGTAATCCATCTCTTTGATCCAACACGGGATAAATTTCATCCAAAGTTATTTGCGTTTCCTGGGCACTGAGAAGCCACTGCCATCTTATCTGGAGCTACTTTTTCATTTCATATTTTGCCTCTTATTCACTTTCTCAGTTCCCATTCCTACTCCAAGGGGCCACGGATCCCTTGGGCTCATTAAATTTCTGGCTTGGATTATGTGGAGTGATTAATGGTGATGGACCTAGTACATGTTGAGGTCAGCGTGCTGAGCATCCTGTATGTCATCGACAAATACACCCGTGTGCATCCACCAGCTCGCTTTTCTCCTCCATGGCCATAATTTATTCATCCCAGAGTACACTCAACCATCTGCTATTTATTTTGTTTTCTTTAAGCATTATTTCCCTCGATTTGCTAAGCCAGGGCACAGGTGAAAAGTGGTCAGAAGCAAAGGGAAGTTGCTGTTGTTGGACACAGGAGGGGTGAGCTGAGTTCCCCATGAGGAAGAGCATTCAGCACCACAGAAAGGGCCTAACTGTATTGTTGAATACTTAAATCCTTGCCTAATAGGAGCATTTGGGCCCAGCCCAATCATAACTAGCTAAGGCTAGACCCCTGGGGTGAGGAGTGTAAAGCTGGGGAATTTTAAGCATCCTTAATAGTAGCCCTGTAATAAACTGATGCTCTGAATCTTTGCTAGAGTGTGCACAAGACTGGGCTATAAATTTTACATTTGGCTAAGTGACTCATAAAGAAACACCCACCTGATTTCAGACATGCATTTTTGGCAGTCAGGCACTAGCTAAATTAGCTACGGTTCCATTTTTAGCTGCTTTCTTTCTCTACTTAAAATACAATGATTCTATCTGTTCAGTACAGTTTTACAACTGTGTCCTCCACTACTGCTTCCTAGATTGTCTTTTGGACTGGGAGACGTTGCAGTGTGTTTCTTTTGTCAATGCCCAAAACATTGTGATGAATTTTGTTTATTATTTTTTGTCTATAAGGCTCTGTCTCTGTGAACCATTTTTCATGAGAGATAGAAATGTGCTTGAGCTTACTGGTACTCTAACAATCCCTGTTGTTACCAAGTGATAAATATATAAAACCACTTCTTCTGCAGGAAGAGTTGACGTGTCTCTTGTCTGGGGAGGTCCAGTGTTGATTTGAGGAACTTGGGTCAAGCTGGTATTTGACCTTTGGCAGGAGGCTGCCCTGGGTCTCATATTCTCAACAAACTGGGCCCAAGACAATAGTGTGCTTTATAGCCTGGAGCCTGATCAGTGTGTTTCTCCAAGGAAGACCTCAAGCTGAAAAGCCAACATGCCTGACAACCACTGTCAAGGTACCCAGGGCATAAGCACTAGACATTGGAAAACAAATGGGAAAGCACACACAGCTACATCTGGAATCTTAATGGGCCACCAATGGTTCCCAGCTAAAGGAAGAATTACCCGTGTTATTTTATCATCCCTTGCGCTAACTTCGCTGTTTATGTACAGCAATAAATGATTTTTTAAAAACATATTTGGGTCATTATGTCATATACCACCAGCAAGTAAGGTTGTTTTATTGTGCTTGGAGTCAAAATACACTGCCATACCCAGATGTACGGGAAGTTTAAAATCTCTTGTCCTTCTGTATTCATTCCTCTTGGACAAATGAGTTAAGTTTTTAAAAGGGAAACTGAGAATTTTTATGGCTTCTACTCCCACCTCGCCAGTAAAATTTGCACCAGTATTTTTCTACCCAGCAAAGGTGCTTGGCCAATGATAACACTAAATACTAATGCAGAAAGCCAAACAACTTCCAACCAACAGGAAATGCCAGAGATTTTTTTTTCTTCGAACACTTTTACCAAGTTGACTTCTTCTGCCAAGGCTGTGCTATAATCAAAAATTAACTACAGATCAAGAATATGAAGTGAAATCCAAAGGTTCATGCCAATTCTCCGCTTACCTTATGTGGATTTCTATCTTCCTTTCTGCTTGCTGTAGGTAGTTTTACAATTCACTTGCTCTGGTAACTCCTTTATCCTACATACCCCAAATTTACCAACAAGATTAAAAATTTCTGAGTTTAAAAAGATTCCAATATGCCTGGCCCTTTATAATGTATTGTTTTGCATGCTCTTTAATCAACAGATCTGATTGATTTCTTTTTCAACCCATTCCCCACACGCTCCAAAGTTTTGAAACTTAATTCACCCCAATCTGCTAAATGTTCTTCCATTCCTTTATTAATAAGGGGAACTTTTTTCACATGAATAAAGTCAAGGCCTTCATACATCAAGGGAGAGAAAAGGCTAAAAAGCAGATGTTCAGATGTGGATCATGACTGACCTACCTACCCAGAGAATTGGTCCTTGTGTGAGTGTTTGGTTTCTGCAGCAGAGGATGCAAGCTTTCCTGTTTACTTAGCTTGCCCTGTCACTGGTTTTATAGGTGGCCTGGAAAGAAGATTTAGGAAATGTTTTCTCTCTCCATAAATGAACATCAAATTATTTTACAACATGCCCTGGTACATGCATCATGACAAGTTGGAAGCCAAAGACAATCTCAAATAAAGCAGAGGCCGTGGTTTGAGTAAGGAGCTGGTTGTGGACAGGGAGGTAAGAAACTGATTCAGAGTTCTTGATAAAAACAAAGCTATTTTTAAATTTTCATACATTTTACTAAGAGATGAGTCATTTTGCTCTTTAGCCTGGTACACATTTTCTTCCAAGCCCCCTTCTTTGGAAGAACCTCTAAATTTTGTTATTCTTGTATTGTAGCAGACTGTAATCTTTTCAGAGGATCCCCTTTAGTATCCAATACTGAATTCCTTGGAACCATTACCATGGTCTTACGCTACTAATGATGTCATTCAAAAGAGCAGTTAACTTGATTCTGAGTTTCACCAGAATCATCCTCTATTATACAAGAAAAGCCTAAAATTGCCAGGGTTTCTATATAGAAGTCATTATCTGGCAATTTATCAGTCAAGGCTAGAGTCAGTCTCTCTCTCTCTCTCTCTCTCTCTCTCTCTCTCTCTATCTCTCTCTCTCTCCCTCCCTCCCTCCCTCTCTCTACTCCCTTTTTCTTACTATTTACATTTGCCCTTTTCTTTTGTCCTATTGCTTAGCAAATTTTTTTCACCAAACTTCACTGGTGATTTTGATGGTTTCTCCTTTTTCTCTTGGTTATGTTTTGGCCCTTTCTTCCCTGAAACATTTCTAGTTACATTTCACTAGTAATTCCCTGATTCTTGACAGAGTTCCCATTTCAGGAGCATTTTAGAGTCTCTTGCTTGTACCTCTACATTCCCCTAGCCCAGACGTCTTCACAGATCATCAATGTCAAATCCTGTCCCTCCTCCTTCAAAATGCTGCCAGGAATCATCTCCCAAACTAACCCCATATGGCTCTGCTCAACTGAAAAACTTCGACAATCTCGCCTGCACATTGAGGGAGAGTTTGCTTAGGAAAATGTTTCTGTATTCCGCAGATTTGTTTTGTTTTGTTTTTCAATGATTGCTGTCCTTCTGTTCTTTCCTTCGCATAACCTTTTTGTCCCAATTTAAACTTAAAGCTCCTTGTGGGTATTCTTCATCTCAAATATGTCTTTTAAAGTTTCCAGAACTCTCAGCTCAGTGCTCACTAAATTATATGGAGAAAGATCAAGAGCTAGGGCTGCCTGGCTGAAGTCTGAAATTGCTTTCTGGCTGTCTTGCTGTTTGATCTGGGATAGCTACACATATATTAAATGACCATTCATTGTCCTCTGTTCTCACCTAGGCATATTTATCACATCCAGGGGACTCAGGGTTCCCAAGGTGATATACAGCATACTCACCTCCCATTTGTCACTACAGAAAGGAAAAACAGGGCTAGCAGGCAAGATTAGAACATCTGAAATTTTTTGTCTTTTTTGCCTCTGGCCTCCCCCTCAGCATTTGTGAGAGTCCTCTCTCCTTTCCCAAACTCAGATAATAGGTGCCTTCTTAATTTCTAACTCCCCCCAATAAAAATAGCAAAATGTGCTGTTATTTATACTTTCACTGAAATGAATTATCTCAGATATAGTTACTATTTTTAAGAGTTTTCTATTTTAATCCTCATTTCCTATTATAGAATAAAAGTCTCTATCTCCTGAGAGAGGAATTTAGAGAATATTCAGGAAGTGAAAAGAATGTTGTGGGGGTGGGGGTGGGGCGCAATCGTCTCCTTGGCCCTAGAATCATGCTGATTTAATTCTGTTTTTTTCAGACCATACAGTGATCTTGCTTGAATTGTTTGGGGTGATTACCTTCAAAGGGACTAGCAGAGTATCTTCCTTCCTATTTCCTTAATACAAAGACTCCTGTGCCCCAAGATTCATAGATACTAGGGGTCCTGTGCCCCCAACCCTGGCCTGAGCCTCTTAGCACCACTGCCATTCACGTACCCCAGTGTCCCCACCCCCACCCATGGACAAAGGGTATGCCCTTCCCTGGCTCTGTCTTTGCTTCTACACATGATCATATGAACCAAAGTTTTAGTTATTTCCGAAACCCCAAACAATTGAATCTGATACTGCCTTAGAAGGAGGGAATAGTTGCTAAGAAGGAATCAAGCAAGGAACAAGGATGGTAAAGTGGGTGGTGGGGACTGTCAGCCAAAGTACACTGTGAGTTGGGCATGGTGGTGCACACCTGTAATTCCAGTACTTGGGAGGCTGAGACCGAAGGAACACAGGTTCAAGGACAGCCTCAGCTATGTAGCAAGACTCTCAGAAATCTAGTGAGATTCTGTTTCAAAATAAAATAAGATAGGCCTGGGGTGTAGCTCAGAGGTAGAATGCCTCTGAGTTCAATCCACAGTATCCCCCCACACACACAAACACACACAAAAGTACACTGTAAGTACAGTGTGCCATTGTAAAAAAAAATAAAACATGGTTACTGGCAGATAGGCTCCTGCCTCCCTGCTTGAGTCATTGACAGTGTATCCCCCCAAATTGAAAGACATTCATTGGCAGTCATTCTTCTTATAAGCATTGTTTAACTGAGGTATAACTAACATGCAATAAACTGCATATATTTAAAATCTTTGACATTTTTATATAAAACCATTACCACAATTCAACATACTAATGAACATATGCACCACCCCCAAAGTGCCCTCAGCCCCTCTGTTACCCCTCCCTCTCCACAGGTAACCAATGATCTGGGGGTTTTTGTCATTAAGTTAATTTTTATTTTCCTGAGTAACATACATCCCAGTCATATGGTACATGGCTTTTTGTTTGGCTTTTTTCTCTCTACATAATTATTTTGAGATTCTTCCATGTTTTATGTTCAACTGGTATGTTCACTTCTATTACTGAGTAGTCTTCCATTGTATGGATGTGTCTATTGGAGACGCACTTAGCCTCTTCCCTGGGACAGGTCTGTTAGACACTGGGACATACAGTCACTAAAGGTTAGCCTGGAAGAACCATATCTGGTGTCTAACACACAGAGAGAGAAATAACTAGATGATTATGATAAAGTTTAATCTATGCTGTAATAGATGTGATCATGGGGCTTTGAGGACCTCACTGAAAACCATGTAATCAGACTTGAGGCCCAGGAAGGCCTCCTGAAGGAACTAATTCTTGAGGAGGGTTTTGGTGAATAAGGAGAAATGACATGCTGAGGTCAAAGAGTCAAAGAGCTACCAGTAACTATTAATGACTGGCATGGTAGGGGGCAGACGAAGCGAAGGAGAAGGGTCTTTTATGCTGGATAAGAAGTTTAACTATACCTTGAGACCTATGGAAGGCATCTAAACAGCAATGCAAACATATAATTAAATTTTCTTTTTACTCTGGAGAATGAAAATGAAGAAGACAAGAACAGAGATAGGGAGACCACTGTAGAGGCTGTCAAAGCAGCCGATGTGAGAGGGGACAGAGGCTTAAGCTCCGGTGGTGAATGTAGAAACTTCAGGAAGTGGACAGAACAGAAAGAAAGTGATAGAGACAGAGGAAACAAACTCCAAGCACTCAGGATTAACTTTTTTTTTTTCCTTTTGGTACTGGGGATTGAACTCAAGGGCATTCTGCCTCTGAGATATAACCCCAGTCCATTTATTTATTTATTTATTTATTTATTTATTTATTTATTTTTTTTTTTACTTTGAAACAGGGTCTAAGTTGCTGAGGGTCTCACTAAACTGCTGAGGCTAGCCTGGAACCTGTGATTCTCCTGTCTCAGCCTCCTAAGTACTGGATTTCAGGCATGTGCCACCATGCCCAGCTTCAGTGATTGATTAAATGCATGGGTGAAACATAGAAAAGACTCAAAAAGAAGATTCCTATAATTGAGGCTTCAGCAACTAGGTAAATACAAAACAGATTAAAAAGCAAGAGTAGGGTTGAGGAAGATGACAAATTCATTCTAATATCTTGAATTAAAGATTGGGTGTTCAGAGGGAGAAGTACAGAAATTAAAAGGATGTAAATATAGATTTTTTTTTTTTTTTTTGCGGTACTGGGGATTGAACTCAGGGGCGTTCTACCTCCGCGCTACGCCCCCGGCCCTATTTTTTTTTATGCTTTATTTTTGAAACCGGGTCTCACGAAGTTGCAGAGGGCCTCACTAGGTAGAGAGAGAGACAGAGAGAGAGAGAGAGAGAGAGAGAGAGAGAGAGAGGAGAGAGGAGAGAGAGAGAGAGAGAGAGAGAGAGAGAGAGATCGAGCATGCGCGCACAGGCACGTGCAAGCGCACATGCGCACTGAGGTTGGCCGCAAACCTGGATCTTCCGGTCTCCGCCTCCCAAAGTACTGGGATTACAAGTGTGCGCCACCACACCCGGCTAAATATAGATTTAGACTATACAGGAGTTTGGAGATACACACTTTTCCTCATGTTTACAGGTTTGCAGGAGGAAAAGGATAGAGAATGAAAAAGAGCAAAAGGCTTTAAATACAGTTATTAGAAACACTCTCTTTGTGGGAGAAAAATGAGCTCTTGAGCCTTATCATAGGCTTATTTTTGTTCCTTAATTAGTTTGTAAATTCTTAAAGGAAGGTGAGGAGGGCAACAGCATAGACATGTGATCTATTTCTGTTAAGTAGGAACTACTGCTAGCTACAAAGTTTTCTAATATTTAACTAAATATGTAAAAGGGAAAAGCTCTTCCAGCTTCCAATCTTGTAATGTGACTTTGGCAGACTCAGTGACAGCCAAGTCCAGCAGTGGGCCTAAACAGATAGCTAAATAGACATTCAGACAGAACACTGTGCACCCACCGTGCCATTTCTGCACATCATCCTGACTTAGCGAGTGATAAACCGGATATATCTTTGCTCTAACGATTAGGAACCCCAATTCTCTCAACAGCACCCCCACAAAAGTAGGACAGCCTGCCTAATCCAAATTAAATCTAAATACTATAAATATCGTTCCATCTTTCAACTAGATTAACTTGAGGTAAATGATGATAAGGAGGTCAGGAAAACATCGGTGAATCAATCCTCTTTTTCTTTTTACCACATCAAGTGGAGAAGCTGAGATTTAAGCAATTTCTGCTAGGGAAAGTGCTTCCCGTGTTAACTTCTTTCCTCCATGATCTCTGCCCCATAATATATTAAGGGGCAACCTTTACTTGCCATAGAAAAACAGACACGTGAATTTGATACTCTCGGCTTGTTGATATGTTTTTAAAGCTGGCTAGCAGAGTGCAGAATGTGAAATTTTTTGCTTCCACCACCACATGGCTAGCTGGAAGCTGACTTTAGGACATAGCAAACTGTCTATTCTGATTTCCAAAAATAGCAAAAATATTAAGTTTTGTTGAGGAGGGAAAATTCTTATATTTGATATCATTGTACTGTTTCCAAAACACCCTCTGATTTCTTCTAAGTGAATTTTACAAATGAAACAAAACAACAAACTTAATTTACCATCTCCAGAAGATGTCTAACAATTCTCAACAACAACAAAAAGTCTTCGACTCACTCATTCTCTCAAGTTTCTGTTTCAAAATAGAAAACAACAATGCATTTTGGGGTTCAGGTACATCTTATGACTTTACAGAAATTCAGCTATTACTTAAGAAAACTTAATATGCAAAATATTTCTAAAGAAGATAATAAGGTATCAGTTGCATTAGAAAAGGATTCTTTGCATTATAAGATTCATTAACATACTTTCTTCAGTAAACTTAAAAAAAACTATTTATAAAAGTTCAATTCACATAGCCTTTGAGAATTGCATCCACTGTGTACACCAAGGCATGTGTGAATTATTCTTTTTTTAAATTACAGTGCGTCTATGCTACTTAGGTCATCATTCTCTGTTCTATATATTCATTTTTCTCCTAACATGCCAGAGCCTACTATCTTTGTACCAGAGGTTTAGATCTTTTTCTTGCTTTCCAGAATATATTAAACTCCTTGTGAGTCTTTTCCACTTGTTAACCCACAGAAATCCAAGTGTGATTCATTTGGGCCTGGCTGCATCACTCCATCTTCCAAATGCTCCCCTTCCAACTCGCTGCTCAAGAAACTGCTAAACCAACCAGCCATGGCCCAAGTCAGGACCTTGTGATCATCTCAATTCCTCCTCGCCTTTAGCCACAGATATAACTTAAGTTCTGTCATTTCCATCTTCATACTACTGTTTAAATGCACCCACTTTTCTCCTTCACTTTCACTTGGTTCCGATCAGCTCCACTCCGCCTACAAAAATGCACTGCTATTCCCTTTTCGTTTTTTAATACTGGATTGAACTCAGGAACATTCTACCTCTGAGCTATACCTCTGGCCCTTTCCAGTTGTTATTTTGAAACAGGGGCTTTTCATTTTTTATTTTGAAACAAGGTCATTTCATTTTTTATTTTGAAACAGGGTCTCTCTAAGTTGATTGAAGGTCTGAGGCTGTTCTCAGATCTTCGATCCTCCTGTCTCAGCCTTCTAAGTACTGGGGTTACAGGCCTGTACTACCATGCCCTGCTCAGTTGTTCCCTTCTTTAATCCACCCACCACATCACAGCCAGTGATCTTTTAAAACTGCAAATCTAAGCAAATCGTTCCTGTTTAAATTCTTGTAGAATGCCACAGGATAAGGCCCAACTCCTCAGCATGGCATGAAAGACCCTTCAGGATATTATCTGTTTCCACCCCTCCCCACATTCCAGTCTGTGCTCCAACCATCCAGAGCTACCTGTGGTCCCCCGTGTGCCTTCCTCACTGTCACCCAGGGGTCTTTTCCTGTACCATTTGTTCTCCCTAATGTGGATCTGTGACTCTCTTAAGCTCTTTCCCAATCCCCTTTGCTTATGTGCCTTTGATGTCTCATTTTAGGATATTACTTCTTCCAGGAAGTTTCCCCTGAATTGTCTCCACCCTTTACTGATAGAAAATACTGCTCCTCCTGTGTGTCCTGGAAGTTCCCTGTACTAACCCAACTTCAGCACTAATTATCCTTTATTATTATTGTGTGGTCACTAGCCTATCTCCCCATCTAGACCATAAACACCCCGACAGTAGGGACTGTCCTTTGCTTTCCATTACATCCCCAGCACCCAAAACAAAGTCTAGCGCAGAGCAGACACTCAAGCAATAAAAGGAATGATGGGAATACATAAAGAAACATAAGTCAAGGATGAAAGGCAAATTTTCCTCTTTTGTTTTTAATAATATCTTTTAACTCAATGTGTTGGTCTTTCCTTTCCTTATAGCCTTATAATCTTAGTTTTCCAATATATAAAAAATGAAAACAAAAATATAAAATATTTACTTGTCATTTTTAAAAAGAAAACATAAGCACATTTCTTCTTCTCAAAACTAATAGTAGGCTATTATTTTAAACTAAAGCCATGCTTATTTATTGATAGAAATTTCAGTGGAAGGATACTTTAATTTATAATATAAAGGAAATGCTGAAAGATTATAGGTAAGTAGATTTTAGAAAGAATGTCAGTTTCGAATATACCACTGGAACTTTTGTTTCATTATTTATAGGGACCCTGGCTTTGTGTAAAGTGACTAATCATTCTTTTTAGTTTATTAACTTGATTTTTTTTTATGGTACTGGGGATTGAATCTAGGGGTATTCTAACTCTGAGCTACATCCCCAGACATATTTTAGTTTTTTATTTTGAAACAGGGCCTCACTAAGTTGCTGAGGCTGGCAGAAAACCCACAATCCTCCTCTCTCAGCCTCCCAGGTACTGGGATTACAGACGTGCACCATGATGCCCGGTTTAACCTTGAATTCAGATGTACAGTATTGGGCTTTTGGAAGGCAAGGAACCATCATGAAGCACTGGAAAACAAGAAAGACTTCAGGTTTGTGAAAAAAGGAAAAGCAAATTTTGAAACTACATGACTGACTAATCTCACTTAGCATAATGTTCTCCAGTGCCCCACATTTCCCTACAAATGACGTAATTTTGTTCTTCTTTATGGCTGCGTAAAATTCCATTGTGTACATATCCCATAGTTTTGTGATCCATTCGTCTGTTGATGGACACCTTGGCTGGTTCCAAAGTTTGGCAATTGTGAATTGTGCAGCTATAAGCATAGATACGCATGCATTAGTCTGGTAGTTTGGTTTTAGTCCTTTTGGGTAGATGCTTAGAAGTGGTATTGCTGGGTCATATGGTAGATTCATTCCCATTCTTCTGAGGATCCTCC
>PVJS01019869.1:0-33243 GCA_004027185.1 Glis glis
CCAACCACCCTCTTCCATAGGCATCCTCTCCCCAACCACCCTCTTCCATAGGCGTCCTCTCCCCAAGCACCCTCTTCCATAGGCATCCTCACCCAAGCACCCTCTTCCATAGGCGCCCTCTCCCCAAGCACCCTCTTCCATAGGCATCCTCTCCTCAAACACCCTCTCCCATAGGCGTCCTCACCCAAGCACTCTCTTCCATAGGCATCCTCTCACCAACCACCCTCTTCCATAGGCATCCTCTCACCAACCACCCTCTTCCATAGGCATCCTCTCCCCAACCACCCTCTTCCATAGGCATCCTCTCCCCAACCACCCTCTTCCATAGGCATCCTCTCCCCAACCACCCTCTTCCATAGGCATCCTCTCCCCAACCACCCTCTTCCATAGGCATCCTCTCCCCAACCACCCTCTTCCATAGACGTCCTCTCCCCAAGCACCCTCTTCCATAGGCATCCTCTCCCCAAGCACCCTCTTCCATAGGCGTCCTCTCCCCAAGCACCCCTTCCATAGGCGTCCTCTCATTGGGACTTTAGAATGGACCAACTCATGCGCTCACTCATTCCCATGCTACCGATGGAACAAAGCTCAACAAGTTGAAGTGACCCCGGATTACAGTCCTACAGCTGGTAGACCCAGCTCTTCCTGATCCAAATTCTGTGGACTTTCTGCTACAGTCCATTGGAGGTCACCTGTTCAACTTACCTGTCCACTTCCTTTTATGTAAGAGCACTTCCCCACAGAGACAACCTAACGAAGGAGAACTTGACCCCTCGGTGGCTCCCAACAGCTGTCCTCACATAACATGGTGTAGCTGAACCAGAGTCCTGAAGCAGTCATTCAAACCTGATCATACAGGTACAAACTTTTGGGATACAGCCCATCCCCATGATAAGGCCACTCCACTTCTATGTTGACAGGGAGCAATCCAGGAGAGTATTTCCCATCCCAAGACCTTCAAGTCTCCCTATCATTAAGTAGGGCAGTAAAAGGAAGTTTAAGGATAAGCCTTGATCTTAATTTCTCTGCAAGAAGATGCAAATAAGGAAATAAATAATCATAGGCATATTTCCCTTACTGAAGAATAAAAGCATCTGATGAAAGAATCATGAAGCCAGATTCATCCCCAGATAAAAGCACTATCCTGCCTCATTTCTAGGGATTTCCCAAGTCCTTACAATGGTAATGCCCCAAGCAGCGAGAGCTGCACTAACACCCACAGCTGAGAGTATTTAGCAGCAATTGGGAGGACTTTCCTAGCTTTGGAACACTTTTAAGTCTTTAATGAACATTTTGTTGTTGTTGAGGAAAGTTAAGAAAAACATTCCAAGTTTGATTGCACATATAATCAGCCGACCCGAAACACATCTTAATTTGGTGTCACAATAAACAGGATTTATAAAATCAAGGGCTGGCAATTGAGTACAATTTTAGTGGCTTTATGAAATGGTGCTACTGTGAGCTTCCCTAGCAGGGGAGTGCCACCCGGACCCATAGACCCACAGAGATAAAGCTGAGAAAGCAAAAATGGCAGGCAAGAGGAGCAAGAGGGACCTCCCCTCCCTCCCTCCACCCAGCCCCATCTGGCACAGCCTTTCCAGCCTCTGCTGTCCTATTTACAAACAGTGGAAGAGGCTACACAGTATAAACACAAGTGAGGACAGGATCTCAAAGAAGGCTTTTCCCAAAGAACTCTTTGGACTTCACAAAGAACACTGTAAACAGCAGAGTGAGGAGCTGTCTTTCATGTTCTTTTCTTAGTTTAAAGGCAGGTTGGTTAATACATAAAATGAATTGATGTCTAAGATGGGGCTAAAGAGAAGACATGAAATAGCAGCTAACTAGCACCCACTGTGTAATGAAGGCCCCAACATTCTTTTTTTTTTTTTTTTGCGGTACCGGGGATTGAACGCAGGGGCGTTCTACCTCCGCGCTACGCCCCCAGCCCTATTTTTTATACTTTATTTTGAAACCGGGTCTTGCCAAGTTGCGGAGGGCCTCACCAAGTAGAGATAGAGAGAGAGAGACAGAGAGAGGGAGAGAGAGAGAGAGAGAGAGAGAGCTGAGGCTGGTCACAAACCCGGATCCTCCGGTCTCTGCCTCCCAAAGTACTGGGATTACAAGCGTGCGCCACCACGCCCGGCTCCCCAACATTCTTAAGAATGAGTCTAAGATATGGTGGTGCACACCTGTAATCCTGGTACTGGGGAGGCTGAGACAGGAGGATTGCAGTTTCCAGGCCAGCACACTGTAACACTGTAGCTTAGCAAGACCCTGTTTCAAAATAAAAATAAAATAGGGCTGGGGGTGTAGCTCAGAGGCAGAGAACCCCTGGGTTCAATATCCAGTAACACACACACACACACACACACACACACACACACAGTAGTTCCTAGATGTCAGTGGCTTCCCCATGCTAAGAACACCTGCACTATTTTCAGAGAAATCATGTTTTCTCCTGGAACTGTACGCTCTGAAGTCAACCCCAGAGCAGCCCACTGCATGGAATAAAAGCACTGAGCCCCTCTGGACATGGAGAAACATGGGCCATGCTGACACAGACGATCACACATGTGTGAAGGGATCACACAGATACGGCCTTGGGCCATGAACTATACCTGCAAAAATAACCATTCCAAAACACCAGCCAGTGTTGCGCAGGACGCAGCCTCTCAGGATGATCTTCTGGTTGTCAAGGGGCTGCTTGCTGTCCTTCCAAGACAGGACTCCCGAAAACTTATCTAATTTGTTGTTGGGCGCTTCACAGACAACAATCCCTGGAAAATTTAAAAAAAAAAAGCAAAACTCTTTATACTCACCTCAAACTCTCTTTAGCCCACAATACTATTTTACCACCCTACTTCCGATATATGGTATATTTTTCCTTCCCTTTTAGACAGCACACTGTAATATATACATGATTGTACTAAAAAGTAAGCTGAGAGGTACAAAGATGGAAACCATCAAATATTTTGAAGCAGAGCATTCTGTACTGTCCAAATAAGAATAGAGACCACAAAAGCCATGAGATTATTTTGCCTAAAAATAAAAAAAAACTTTATTTCTAGTTTATAGCAAATGATTTTTGAAAATACAAGGCAGTGATGGTCCTAAGTCTTTCATTTGACTTAATGTGAACTGTTATTCAGGTTAAAATGGCACACTCCCAGCTTCACAACAAAAGTTAACCATCTTTCTGGGCTCCTAATCAAGATTTTGGGGGGTCCTACTATATCCTGCCCCAGAAAAACCTGGGCTTTATTTGCCCCATGTGTTTGAGAATGCGTGTGATTTCTTTCAGCTGTTCCTGCTTCTTATCTTGATTAGATTCAGTCTGAAGACTCTCAAAGGCACCATATAACTTGCCCAAACTGGCCAGAAGATGTTTTTAGTTTGTTTTTTTTTTTTTTTTTCATTCCAAGCCCATTCCAAACCAAGGGCATGCCCATTCCAAATCAATGAATCAATTAGTTCCATCATTTCAATAAGAAAACACACATTTAAGGTGGGGGCAGTCTAGATAGAAAAAGAGACCAGAAATAATCTTTTACGGACCCTTTCATAAGACATAACTATTAAATTAATATGCATTTGCATTGCAAACAGGTGGGATTGGATTTTAGAAGCAATGAGTATAAAAATAAGAAAGACAAACAGAGGGAGAGATGGGAGGAAGGAATTTAAAAAAGGAAGCTGTTGGTAGGTGTAAGCAGGGTTCAAGTCAGAGTCAGGGGTGAGATTAGTGCCTACAAGTTTCTTGCCCTTAAAAACAATTAAAAAATACATTTATTTAATCAGGAGTCAAAAGGGCAATTTGAAACATAAAAAGTAACATTTGAGCTGGGTATGGTGGTGTATGCCTGTCATCCCAGTACATGGGAGGCTGAGAAAGGAGGATCACAGGTTGAGGCCAGTGCCTGGTAACTTAGTGAGAATCTGTTCCCTGCTTCAAAATAAAAATAAAACAGGGCTGGGGTATCTCAGAGGAAGATACCCCAGCACCGAAAATAAAATTAAAATTAAAAAGAGAAAGAAAAAGAAAAGTACCATTTGGAAAAGAAAAAGGGGAGATTATCTTCAGCATTGATTGAGGGTTAAAGGAGACCAGATGATCCTAGAGAAGCTCTATATGATGCTGTGTTAGTCAGTGTTCCTTCATTGTAACAAACCTGAGGTAAATCAAGTTATAAAGAGAAAAGATTTATTCTGGCTCACAGTCTTGGAGATTTCAGTCCATGACTGACTGATTCACCCATTACTTTAGGCCAGTGATAGTACATCATGGTTAGAGTATATGATGAAGCAAAACCATTCACCCCATGGCCAGGACACAAAAGAGAAAGAGAGTGGACTCCCACAGTCACCTTTGAAGGTACACCCGCAACGAACTAACACTTCCCTCTAGGCCCCATCTTTCAAAGTTTCTACCACCTCCCAATAGCACCAAGCTGCTTCCTGAACTTAAAAGATGTTTCTCACACTGCTGCCCTTCCTTCCTAGGGTTCTGTTTTCCCTTTAAAACTCTTGGGCATAGGTAACAGCAGTCAGTTGTCACATGGCCTGATCACTTGTGACCAACCAGATTACTCACGTTAACAGAGTTTGCGCTAAAAAACAAAAACAGGCAAAACTCTTAGAGGAATGAGAGACTAATGGTCTCATACTGCTTCTCCAACCTCCACTCACCTTTCCCCAGTGTGACAAAAGTTTAGCCCAAAGACCCCCCATCTGAGTACTCACTGACAGCTTCCCAGACACCCACTGCTAAACAAGAAAGGGCTGGCAGGAGGTTTCAGATGAGACAAATAACCTGTACAAGGGCAATTTTTTTTTTTAACCAAGGGAAGGAGGTCAATCGTGGTTAGCTCCCATTATGTCCTGTTTATTTATTAAAAAGTAAATTAAAACTGATTGAAGCTGGCTCAACTAGTTTGGATGACTATATTGTGGATGAGGAGACTTGTTCTAAATTCTCAGAATTCATTAGCTTTTTCCTCGACTGATCATTTTCATTCCTGAATTTTGGAGAACCTTAAATTGGGTGGGTTTCACTCACAAAACCTAAATAAAATAACAGGTTAACAGAAGCCCTTGAAACTTATTCCAGTTTCTTGACCCAAGACTCAATTTCTCAAACTTCAAACTTGGCCACTAAAAAAAAATAAAAAAAATGTGCTTTGGGCAAAAACAACATGATACATGGTTCCTGCCAATAGAAATATAAAAAACAGGTTCATTTGATCATTTTTTATTGTCGTAAGCAAAGACTGACAGGGAGGCAAATAGAGCCTTGAACATGTTGGCTCACTACTCCCTGGCCCCAAGGCCCATCCACATCTGGCCTTACATCAAGGGTGCGGTTCTAGACACAAACAGGCAGTAAGGCCAAGGGGTTCTGCTTGGGTTCTTGGATTCCAAAGCCCAATTCAGTCTTTCTCAAAGAGTGTGGGCCCAGTGATTTAAGAACTAAATATAGGGCTCAGACGAAACAAAATGGTGGGAAACAAAGCCAAACTACATTTTTTTAAACCATCAGACATACTCAGCTTCCCCTTTCTTAGCCCTGTTAGCATAAAACACAAACTTCCCAATTTCTTTTCTGACTGTTTCCCAAAGGGGTCAACAGGTTCCTTTGAAGGAAAAACTTTATTCACCTCTATAGTCTCATAACCTACCATACTATCTACATAATAGAATCTTAATAAGTATTTACTGGATAGATGGGTGGAAAAAACTTTAGATGGTTTTAAGCAAGAGGTGGGGAGATGAGACAAGTATTAGAGAAAATCAATGATGAATGGGGAAAGTAGGTATATTTCCATGGTATTAATGATAAAAGGGATTAGAATACCAGATAGGCCAGCCACAATTGGGGGCTTAGGTTGACCTAACTCTAATAAAAGTCAAATAGATCTGAGAAGAGGCCATCAATAGTCAGTATGATAACTGATAAGGAAACCAGGAAAAATAGCATTTGTTTCTCACACTGAAAACATGTTCAGAGCACAAAGTCATCTTTAATGGGCAATCATACACCTGGGTGGGTTTGGGGAATTATATCAATAATGAATGAAATAGATATAATCAAACTAGCTAGTATCATCTGCCCTGCTAAAAGATGTGAAAGTAGATAGCCATTCATCTATTTTACAATCACACAGAAGCGCCCATACTGAACAAAATCTACAAGATCTCATTCTGGACCTTTCTCAGCACTCTCAATTCAGTCACTAGATTATTGGTTAATTGCCAACTTGATAACCTAAAATATTTAACTTAAAGAGGAAATCGGTAATTTATCATGAAAATGGAACTCAGTGACCAATATTCCATAATTTTCCAGAGAAGTTAGCTTTATCTCTTTCTGTATATTAGCAATATTTCTTGATTATCTTCACTGCAACTCTTCCATAAGACAAATTATGTATTTAGTAAGACATCATTATTGATATTTGAGAATATCTCTAGCCAAGAGCTTCTTAGAGTTTAGGAGACTGACCACTACTTTTGCCCTGATGATTGTGATAATTATATTTTCTTCTTAGTAAGAAGAGTGTCACTTTCCTATTTTCTAGGTGGGGGAGAGTACTGGGAATTGAACCTCCGAGGTACACCCCCAACCCTTTTTATTTTTTTGTTTTGAAACAGGGTCTTGCTAAGTTGCTGGGAGACTTGCTAAATTGCTGAGGCTGTCCTCAAATCTGTAATCCTCCTATCTCAGCCTTCCAAGTTCTGGGATTGCAGGCATGTGGCACCATGCCCAGCCCATTTTCCTATTCTTTAAAGCCCCCTCATTTTTCAAGGCCTTTAACTACCATCACTTCCACCATAATGGCCATGTTAGCACTAGCAACAAAAATGAAAGTTATTATTCATATCTTTACACGGAATCATGTCTCATGCACCAATTGTGCTATAGGGCAGTGCCTCCATCCAGGTGAATAGAAAAGCTATCTGGTAAGTTTAAAAAGTCACAAAATGCTAAACAAGTCCCTTTATTATTTTTTAACCAAAAAGAGATGCTTATTTTTCTGTTTTAATTACACACATGCTATTCTTTAGAAAGGACCACAAAATACACAGATTCCTGAATAAAGAGTCAACCTTTCTCTGGTCCAGAATTCAGTATTAACAGTCATACAAAATATGTAAACTTGTCATGAGTTGCAAAAAACAGATCTCAGTCCAGTCGGTAACAATATGCAAAAGATTCTTAAACACAGTTAGACAATTTATATCCGGGGCTTTCCCCAAGGCATAAGAATGTCCAGTTTACGAATGTATAATTGACAAGTATTTCCAGTTACTTATTTGTAAAAGCTTTTCAAGTCCCAAAAGATTCTAACATGAAAAATCAAGTCCCGCTCAATTTATTTTCATATTTGTTATAATATTAGATTAAGTTCTATACCTTTTCTTATAAAATCCAAGAGTACATACTGATTTTTTCAGATGTTTAAAATGTATGAAATATTTATATGAGAACTTTTCAAATAAGTGGATTTACCTACCAAAATCTAACTCTGTCTCATGTGCATTGGTTTCTATGTTTAGCTAGTTCTTCTGTAAATTCTTGTCAAGGATCCTGATATTCAAAACCACTGAGAAAATTGCTTGTTTTTTAAAAATATGATGCTATCATCTTAGTCCTGGATGGATTTGATCTCTAGTAATTAATTTTGTGCCTTTAGGTTTAGAGTAGTTACAAATACATTTCTTCCCCAGAGCAGAGGCCAGGCTGTTGTGCTAAGTTGCCCCTCTCTCAAATGTCTTTCTGTTGGAGTTTAGAACCTGGGGCTTCATGCCCTTAGTAGACCAGCTGTCCGGGGCTCATATTCTCACCCTTGTCTTAGTAGCTATAGGACACTGGGAAACTTAGTTAATGGATCTGTGTCTCATATTCCTTATCCATAAATTGCAGCTACTAGTAATCTCTTTATTCAAGAGCTATAAAGATTTAATAAAATGATGTGTGTAATGACTTATCCTGATAGCTAATACACAATGAGTACTTGTCCATGTGTCAACACCATGTTTAAGGCCTGAGAACTTTGGGCCTTTTCCTTATTGAAGGATTCTGTGGCATGAGTCCTTGTTCAAGTCTATCTTCTACCCTGAACTATAAGCTCTGTGAAAGCAAGGCCTGGGTCAGACTCCTAACCCCTACATCCACAGGCGAAACCTGGAATACACCTTTGAGAAGAAACAAATGCATGAGTGAGCGAATAAAAAAGATATGGTCATACAATGCCCAAGGAGGCAACCAGCAAGACCCTCTCCTTGGGTACAAAGTGGGGAGGCAGGGTGGCCTAGGGGGGACAGCCGGAGGCCCAGTGCATCTCAGTCTTGACTTTAGGTCAATTTGTTTGGAATCCTCAGTGGAAACTTATCTAGGAATAGGAGTGGGAAATTAGATCTTCAGATATTTGGAAGATGTGCATTTATTATGATACAAGGACTATAAATCTATAGTTTGGTGCTATGTATTTTGGTAAGTTTCAGAGAAAAAAAACACAGAGTAACTAGAGCAAAATTAATGTCATGCCCAGATTTTCTCAGAAGTCACAAACTAAAAGATATACTTAGCTCAGTTCAAACATGGGAGAGGGTGTGCCTCCTGTATCAGTCTAATTATACCCTGCCAAAGCCAGGAAGGATATTTCCAAATGCACACAATGCTAATATCATCCTTGTAATTTAAACTAAAGGACAAAATATATGGTTTTGATTCCCATGCCTTTAAAAAGTCTTTCTGGTCACCAGAGAAAAACCTGAAATGTATTGATTCTTCAATAAGACAAAGGTGAATAAAAAAGACCAAAAATAAGGGGTATAGGAAAATATTAGCAAGTAAAAGGATCAAAATAACCATAATAATATATGTAGGGATGATTTATAAGTCTGCATATGTTGTTTTATATCTTGTCCTTAGAAGATGTTTAATAAATTAACTTTAATTAATATGGAGAAAGTGATAAAAACAGAAAATATAAAAGATGACAGGGAAAAAAGATACTGCAAACGGGATGTGGTGGTGCACACCTATAGTCCCAGTCCTTGGGAGGTTGAGACAGGAGGATCGCAGGTTTGAGGACAGCCTTAGCAATTTAACAAGACCCTCAGCAATTTAGTGAGACCCTGTTTCAAAATAAAAACTAAAAAGGGCTGGGGGTGTATCTCAGAGGTAGGATGCCCCTGGGTTCAATCCATGGTACCAAAAATAAAAATAAAAACAGACACAGCAAGTGGAGAAAATAACATAGAGAGTGGAAGAGAAAGATAGAAAGACAGATTAAGAAGGAGTACAAAAAGGGAAGAAAAAGAACTGATGAAATGGGGTGATGAAATATGTGTAGATAGTATATAGTATGTAAGTGTGTGAAAGGGAAACAGAGACAGAGAGAGACTGACATTAAAGCATGCAAACCAGGGTTTGGGAAAAAGTGGATGGAGGACAAACTGAAGGCTACAGGAAAGCACGAGCAATCGTGGGAAAGATGTGGAGTTTGTTAACTGTCTCAACTCTTTCAAAGACTTTTCCATACCACATCTTGCATCACTCTCTTGGTCTTTAAATTTGACTACTAACAGGGGAAATCTAATTTGTATATTGTATCTAATTTATTTCCCCTTAATCCATCCATTCATTCTTCAGATGCTTTCTTGGAACTAGGAAATCACATTTTAATAAGAATAAACCCATAAAACACCATGTTGCCTTGAACTTTAAGGTAGATTAAAAATGCAACCCAAGATTTAAAAATGAAAAAGTAAATTTAGCGTAAACCCAGTTCTTAGCCCAGTAATGCACCAGCCTCATGAATTTCACATTACATGTTCTCTGAAAAGTGACCACAGTTTAAGTATGTGT
This sequence comes from Glis glis, assembly GCA_004027185.1. Classification (NCBI taxonomy): domain Eukaryota; kingdom Metazoa; phylum Chordata; class Mammalia; order Rodentia; family Gliridae; genus Glis; species Glis glis. The sequence continues at coordinate 9,872 of PVJS01019869.1, forward strand.
AATAGAAGAGAGAGGCCTAGGCTTCCTTGATTTGGGAAAACAATTATACTTTGGTGATTTGTTAAGTGGTCAATCCTGTGTGAAGCATATTCAGGTCACATCTAGTAAGTTATAATTATTAATGCTCTTTTTTTATTTTTGTCCTGGGGATTGAACTCAGGGACATTCTAACTCTGAGCTATACCCCCCGGCCCTTTTTATTTTTTTTTTTATTTTGAAACAGGGTCTCACTAAGTTGCTGAGGGCATTGCTAAGTTGCCGAGGCTGGCCTCAAACCTGCAATTCTCCTGCCTCAGCCTCCCAAGTACCAGGATTACAGGCATGCACCAGCATGCCCAGCACAGATTCTTAGAGGGTGTGGCAGAGATAGCTAGTGCTCAACAAATATCCATATTTGCTATTTTTTCACCTCTACTGCAGTTCGGTTAGCAGGCGACTCATGACGGCCCATGAAATATGAAAGGAAGAAGTAGTTAAAAGCCAGTATGTCTCTTCATCTCACCCTTACCCTGATGGGGTGACCTGAGAGGCCATTAGTCCCAGTACCAAGGCTACATGATGGAGAGACTACTCAACCCACATCAGAATGTGACAGGAGCAAGAACAGGCCTCTACTGTGCCGATATCTGTGAAAGGGGACTAAATAATTATAGCAGTCGTTTTCTGCTTTTGGTTGGTGAGGAAAAGTGAAAATCATCAATTTCTACCTCCTTATGAATTGACAGAGGTATAAAGGTCTAAAGTTCTGCCAGGAAAGAAATAAGTAATGGCAAATTACTTAGGTTGCCCTTTATAGGGCTCCATAAATATTCAATGAGGTATTTTAAGCAAGTATTTCAATTCATGAAAACAATTTACTTTTCTTGGACTCATATAATAGTAAATTTTTATTGAAAAAATTCACTTAGTTAGAAAGTATATAATTTGTTTTAATCTAATCAAAATAGTTGTTGGGCCATTCAAAGTTTCCTGGCTAGTCCCCTGACTTAAATCTCAGTTTAGAAGAATATTTTTTTCTACAAACATTTTTATATCAGCATTCATTTAAGAGAGATTAAAATATGAATACAATCCAGACAGTTTACAAGCAAATGCAAAGCACAGACAATATAAGCTCTAAGCTATGCATTGGAGAAACTTGACAATGTAAACTTAACTGTACTTAGCTGTGCTTTAACTCGGGGGAAAATGCTAAGACACTTGTCCCCATTTGCCTTTAGTGTACCCCAAAGAAAATATTTTGGAAAATTCTCAAACTTGTAAAGACTTATTAATAAATAAAACCTACCTGTATATAAATATTAATATCCAGGGATAGATTTATGAGTGGGTAAAGCAAAAGACCATTGAGGGTTGGCAGGAAGGCCTCAATGATCCCCCTGGGCCTATTATGGTGCCTACAACCCTACCATTAGTGTCTTTTCTCCTGTGTTACTCTGTGGTCTCTTAATCATAAAATACAGCTATCCCTAGAATAGACAATACCTAGAGGCCCTTCCATGAATATTTAAAGATAACTTTAATAGGAAAGAAGATGATATAGGTGGAAATGTATAGAAACAAGGAAGACAACTGCTGAAGATCAGGGGGCTGGGTTGAATGGAGTGAATATGGGGATAATAAAACTATGGTTCAAAAAAAATAGGCAACAGATAACCAACCGACTTGCAAGTCAGAACATTCTTCCTGAACACCTACTATCTTCAAGACCATTATGCCTGGTACTATGCAAGGTACATAAAGATATGAGGCAGGATGACTTTCTTCACAAATTTGGCAGTCCAGGGGTAGGTCTTTGTTATGAAGCCTGAAAATGGATAGAAGGTCAGATCTAGAGCTAGAAATGAAGATCAGTGCTGAGGTTTCCCAAAAGACTGGGACTGGAACCACCGTATGACCCAGTTATACCACCCCTGGGCATCTGTCCAAAGGAACTGAAGTCAGAATACTATAGTAATACATGCATATTCATGTTTATAGCAGCATAATTCACAATAGCCAAATGATGGAACTAGCCTAAGTGTCCATCAACAGATGAATGGATCACAAAACTGTGGCATATATACACAATGGAATTTTACTCACCCTAAAGAAGAAAATTATGTCATTTGCAGGAAAATGGATGGAACTAGAGAATACTATGCTAAGTGAGATTAGCCAGTCTCAGGAAGGGAATAGTTGTATATTTTCTCTCATATGTGGAAGCTAGAGAGAAATTGGGTAACAAAAGAGACCTCAGATAAAGGAGTAGAGACTCCAATGTAGATACGGAGGGAGTTTAGGAGAGGGAATTAGGGGAATAGAGATGTAATGAAGGTAACACTTTAAATAATGCTATGCTATGTACATATACAAACTTATCAATACAAATTTCAATGACATGTACAAGGAAGGGGAGGGAACGAGGTGGGATCCAGTAGGAAACACACCAAGTGCTGTGTGCGTGTGTATTCCCAACACTCTATACTTCATTGTGATGTATAATTACACTGCACCAATAAAAGTCGGGCATGGTGACACACGCTTGTAATCCCAGTACTTGGGAGGCTGAGACCGGAGGATCCAGGTTCGCGGCCAGCCTCAGCTACTTAGTGAGGCCCTCCGCAACTTAGTGAGACCCGGTTTCAAAATAAAGAATAAAAAATAGGGCTTGGGGTGTAGCCCGGAGGTAGAATGCCCCTGGGTTCAATCACCGGTACCGCTCAAAAAAAAAAAAAAGAAATGAAAGTGTGGCCTGTATTCAATCTCAACAATTCTGCAAGGGGCTCCAGGGGGGCCTCGGTCAAGCAAGTGAAGGGCATTGTGGGATTGAAGGGAATGAGAGCTATAGAAGATGAAGCAAGAATGCAATAAATAATGAACTGATGAAGCCATTCCCCCCTAGGTAAACATTTTTTACTCTTTAGCACGAAACGAGGTAACAGTCTTTGATGCCTGGAGAATTTTAGGTCCTTCCACCAAGTAAAAAGAAACATAAATTGGATTTTAGGTAACTAGTTTGTTACTCTTCTTTGGGGTTTTGAGATATTTGTTTATCTGCTTAAAACACTTACCATCAAACCTTGCAAGTCTGCTAATATCGGCTCCAAGTTCTGAGGTAACTGATAGTGCGTGACGAACTTTTAGGTTTGTTTCCCTGTGAAATGAATGGTATGACATGAATTTTTATACAGAACAGCCTAATGGCATCTTGAAGCCAACCCAAGAGACCCAAGGAACCCCCCTTTGAATGTCATCCATACTTGTCACACCATCTCTGGAAAGTGGGTGGGATTTCTCAAGCCTCCTGAGAGTTGACTTCCACCCACAACACATCTGTATAACAACACAGTAATCTGTTTTGCAATTCAAAAGAACAGAGAACATAATAAATATGGTTCCATTTGAACCCACTCAGATGTCATGCATAAGTGATAAAACACACTAGGAATGGAGACACACTTGCCAAATAAAGGAGGCCAAGATCACTCCAGAGTCTACCATCTACTTAGGAGCTGTAAAAGATGGTCACGGCTAATTTTACAGTAGCTGAAATTTAAATGGGAAAAGGAATACAGCATTCTTCTTGTTGGAGAACTGATCCAAGGAACTCATAAGTCTCGAATAGTACGACTCGGATGGTTATGGTTATCTTCTTACAGGCAGGACCACACATACATTGGACATATGGCTCTCTGGAATTCATGAAGCAGCCAGCAGTAACTCCAAAACCATGGTTCCTGCCTTGTATTTAAAGGTTTCTTATCCCTGTTTTCTCACTGAGTTCAATGTAATTTTCTTCTACTGTAGCTTAAGATCATCTGCCAGAGTCCTATCTTTTATGTCAAGGTTCAGTAATGGTTCATTTGGTCTGGAAAATTGGTTGAATACATTCTATAGTCACCTAAGAATATTCAACGCTTCCCTGGGAAGGTTATTGTCCTCTTGAGAGAATAGAGTGGAAGGTAAAAAAAAAAAAAGTAAATACCACTGTGTGGAATGATATGCCAACCCTTGAAATATTTGAGTTTAGAGAGCCAAGAAGCAGGCGCCCAAAAAGGTATTCAATTTAACCTTCTATAAGTGAGTTTCTCAATGATGTTAGGACAGTATGAAGCCAAGGCAAGGAATCCTGTCGGTGAAGTAGCTTTCTTCAGGAAACAGTAAATTGCATATATAATTGAAGTTTGTTTGAAACTAATATCATTCATCAAAATATGTCAATTCCTAATAGGCAGAGATGGCATGGGATTAAGATAGTAAAAAAGAATTTAAACCCAGTGCAAAGGCTGAGACAGGAGGACTGCAGATTCGAGGCTAGCCTCAGCAACTTAGCAAGACCCTGTTTCAAAGTAAAAACTAAAAAGGGCTGGAGGTGTAGCTCAGAGGTAGAATTCCCCTGGATTCAATCCCCAGTACCAAAACAAAAAAGAACTTAGATGAGGCAAAAGTTAAGCTGGGCTTGATGGACAAGAGTGAGACGCATGGTGTAAAGGCTACAGAACCAACATGTCCATCCATTTGAACTACTTTCCAAATCACTGAAACAGTCAGGTCAACTAAGCTGGAGAGCTCGAGTTCTCTAACCCTGCCCCACTTCCTGTCATTCATCCACGTTCATCGCCCTTTTGAGTTACTTCCTCAGGGTTCTCTCCAACGATGCACTTCCACCCTCAAATGTGAAATAAGAGGGGAAGAATAACCTTACGTGGGCCTTCCTGATACGTCCTAAAATATTTTACACACCTGATTAATGCCTTCAGTGCCATGCCACACTCTTTTTAGCCTGTCTGAATATCTTAATAAACTTCAAAATGGTTTTCAGCATAAGAAACAATACAGAAAAATCCTGTGTATCTTTTATTGTTTTCCCCTATTGGTAACATCTTACAAAACTACAGTATAATATTATAACCCAGATATTGACAGCGACACAGTCAATATATATAACCTTTCTATTGCCACAAGGATCCCTCAGATTGCCCTTTATGGACACACCCACTTTTCTGCCCCCCACACCCCATCATTAATAGCAGGCAACCACTAATCTGGTGTCCATATTTCTAATTTTGTTTTTTCAAGTATGTTCTATAAATGGAATCATACAGTATGTAAGCTCTGGGATTGGTTTGTTTTACTCTGCACACTTCTCTGAAAATGCATCCCAGTTGTTACATGTATTAATAGTTTGCTCCTTATTATTGCTGAGTAATATTCCGTGATATGGATCTACCAGTTTGTTCAACCATTCATCTATCTAAGTTGTTTCCTTTTTGGATGCTACAAATAAATCTGCCATAAATATTTATGCATAGGGTTTTGTGCAAACCTAGGTCTTCATTTCTCTTACATAAATGCCCAAGAGTGAAATTGTTGAGTTGTATAGTAGTTATGTGTCCAGTTTTTAAGAAACTGCCACATTGTTTTCCAAGGTGGCTGTAACAGTTTACATTCCGACCAAAAATGTATGAATAATCTTGTTTCTCCACCTCCTTGCTAGTATCTGGAGTTGGCACCATTTTTAATGGTGATGTATCTGTCACCATTTTTAATGGTGATATATCAGACATTCTGATATATCTGTAATGATATGTCACAGTGGTTTTAATTTTAATTTCTCTAATGACTTAAGATGTTGAACATCTTTTCATGTGCTTATTTGCCTTCTGTGTGTTCTTGTTGGTGAAATATTTGTGTCATTTGTCAGTTTTCTATTTAGATTGTTTATTATTTTTTAGAATATTTTTATGTATTCAAGATCCAGGTTCTTTGTCAGATAGATCTTTGACAGTGGTTTTTCCTGATCTGTAGACTATCATTGCATCCTCTTAGGTTTCTCTGATGTGTAGACTATCATTGCATCCTCTTAGGTTTCCCCTAATCTGTAACTGTCATCGCACCCTCTCAGGTTTCTCTGATCTGTAGACGATCTTTGCATCCTTGTAGGTATCTCTGATCCGTAGACTGTCATTGCATCCTTGTAGGTTTCTCCTGATCTGCAGACTGTCATTGCATCCTCTTAGGTTTCTCTGATGTGTAGACTGTCATTGCATCCTTTTAGGTTTCTCTGATGTGTAGAATATCATTACATCCCCTGAGGTTTCTCCTGATCTGTAGACTATCATTGCATCCTCTTAGGTTTCTCCTGATCTACAGACTGTCATTGCATCCTGTTAGATTTCTCTGATCTGTGGAATATCATTGCATCCTCTTAGGTTTCTCCTAATCTGTAAACTGTCATTGCATCCTCTCAGGTTTCTCTGATCTGTAGATGATCTTTGCATCCTTGTAGGTATCTCTGATCTGTAGACTGTCATTGCATCCTTGTAGGTTTCTCCTGATCTGTAGACTATCATTGCATCCTCTTAGATTTCTCTGATCTGTAGACTATCATTGCATCCTTGTAGGTTTCTCTGATCTGTAGACTGTCGTTGCATCCTTGTAGGTTTCTCCTGATCTGCAGACTGTCATTGCATCCTCTTAGGTTTCTCTGATGTATAGACTGTCATTGCATCCTTTTAGATTTCTCTGATCTGTGGAATATCATTGCATCCTCTTAGATTTCTCTGATCTGTGGAATATCATTGCATCCTCCTAGGTTTCTCTGATCTGTAGACTATCAACACATCCTCTTAGGTTCTCTGATCTGTAGACTGTCATTGCATCCTCTTAGGTTTCTCCCAACTTATAGGCTATCATTGCAACCTCTTAGGTTTCTCTGATCTGTATACTATTATTGCATCCTCTTAGGTTTCTCTGATCTGTAAACTGTCATTGCATCCTCTCAGGTTTCTCTGATCTGTAGATGATCTTTGCATCCTCATAGGTATCTCTGATCTGTAGACTGTCATTGCATCCTGTAGGTTTCTCCTGATCTGTAGACTGCCATTGCATCCTCTTAGATTTCTCCCAATTTATAGACTATCATTGCAACCTCTTAGGTTTCTCTGATCTGTAGACTGTCATTGCAACCTCTTAGGTTTCTCTGATCTGTAGACTGTCATTGCATTCTCTTAGGTTTCTCTGATCTGTAGACTGTCATTGCATCCTCTTAGGTTTCTCTGATCTGTAGATTGTCATTGCATCCTCTCAGGTTTCTCTGATCTGTAGACTGTCATTGCATTCTCTTAGGTTTCTCTGATCTGTAGACTGTCATTGCATCCTCTTATCCTGATTTTTTGATGAACAAAAGCTTTCAATTAGATAAAGTTTGCTATGTCAAATATTCTTTTTATTGATCATACTTTCTGTGTCTAATCTAACAACTCTTTGGCTAGCTCCAGATCTCAAATATTTTGTCCCCAAAACTTTATAGTTTTGTACTTTACATTTGAATCTAAGTGGTGTGTCTCTCTGTGTGTGTATGTGTGTGTGGGTGTGTGTGTGTGTGTGTGTGTGTGTGTGTGTGTGTTTTGCCGGGAACTAAACCCAGGGGCATTCTATCCTGTAGACATCCCAAACCCTTTTTATTTCTTGTTTTTAAACAGGGTCTCACTACTTACTGAGGCTTTCCTTGAACCTGCAATCCTTTTGTCTCAGCCTTCCAAGTACTGGGATTACAGGGGTGCACCACCATGCCCACCTTCAATTTTCTTAACAGTTAAGACTTCAAGTTATCTATTTTGCATTGGAAGTATAGTTTGTGTTTTTTGAGGAAGTAGTCCAATTCACCTAAGTTTTCAAAATTACGTGTGTAAACCTGTTTGTAGTATTTCTTCATAATCATTACCTGATGTTTCAAGATCTATAGTGAATTCCACTGGTTCATTCATGATATTGCTAATTTATCCCTTCTCTTTTTTTTTTCCTTTGTCAGTCTTCCTAAAGGTTTGTCAATTGAATTAATGTTTTCAAAGAACTAGTTCTGCTTCACTGATTTTTCTTATTGTTTTTATGTTTTCAATTATTGATTTTTGTTCTTATCCTCATATTCTCCTTCCTTCTGCTTACTTTTCATTTTTATGTCTTCTAGATTCTTGAGATGGGAGATTTGAGACTTCTTCTCTTTTCAAGTACATAGACTCAGTGCTATAAGTTTTTCTCTTGCTATTTTAGCTGTGTCTGAAACTATTCTGCCCAGACCTGGAATAGGACCATGCAGGCCAAACTCTATTTGAATAGTTCAGTATAAAAATGACACAGGAAGCATTGGTAAAAACCATGGGCTCTGGTATCACACTGCCAGATGGGAGTTCTACCTTTATGCTTTATAAGTTTTAGGAAAATAACCTAGTCTCTCTAAAACCTGGGTTTCATTGTCTGGACAATAGGACTTAAACAGTACCTACATCAGGATTAAATGATAAAATCCATCTAAAAAACACTCATATATGGTGTTGTAAGTATTCATTAAATATTTTCTACCAGACAAATTAAATCCTCTGAAACAGACCTGCTGTGTGGTCTATAACTAAATTGTAAACTAATATCAGTGTCAAAATTGCATCACAATCCTCTCTCTTCTTTTTCTTTATCTTCATTTGACACAGTTCCAAAGGCTGCTTTTCAGTCCTTTCTTCCTTGGGGAATCTTGATCTCCAGCCCTCTCATTTTCCTTAGAAAATCATTTGAACTTAAAAACAAAAACTTCTAAGGAAACTCACTAAAGAATCCCTTTGTAAAATTATTCACAGATACATGGTTAGCTCACTGTTTCTGAGAGAAAATAAACTCAAGAGAAAAGTCAGAGTTTTCAAAATAAAGTCAAGAGAAAAATAATGTTCGAAATTACTGCAAAGTAATTAACAATGGACTTCGCAATTTGGACTCCTCTGTCTTCCAAGGGAATAAAGAATAAGATTTAAGCCCTGTTTCTAAGGACATTACTTTTAAATAAATTAAAAATCAACATAATCAATTATTCTAATTTAATAACTTACCCATCAAGCTCAGCAGTTTCAATATAACAGAGACCGTGTGGCTCACTACTTGATAGAAGAAGCAAATCAGCCTATTTTAGGAAATCACGATAAAAGAAAAGATTGGTTGAACATCTGCCATACTATACCGTCCCTTCGCTACTGATCAGCCAGTAGAGCCTTAGCAACAAAGTGAAAGGGTGAGATCCTGTCCCACTCCATGTCACAGGCCCTGATTCAAACCCTCCTTCTGTGTCCCTGTTCCTGCTTTCAAGCCCTGGACCATTGCAATAGAAGCAAGGGCTGTGGGTATCATATAAATTAATAGCCACATGTATCACCTTTTTTGAAAGACACATAAATTCTCTTTTCTTGCTTTGATTGTTACTAGTGGAAAACATAAATCACTCTCTAATAAATAAATTTGAAGTAACTATAGGCACATACTTTAATTACCTACTATGACGTTAAGAACAGGGAGCAGACAAAGGAGATGAGGAAAAGACAGATGAAGTTGGAGGAAGTTGGGGAAGACATAGGAAAAAATAAGAGAGGCAAGAAAGTAAAAGGAGAAAGATAGAAAGAAAACCAAAAAAAAGAAAAAGAAAAATGGAGATGATGGTGGAAAGTAAGGAAGGAGAAAGAGAAAAATAAAATGAGGCTAAGCAAGATGGAAAAGAAAACACAGTAAAGACAGTGGGGACATAGAGCCACTGAGTAGTTTGTCTTTTTTAAAGATAAGTACAGCCAGTCATGACAGTGCACACTTGTAATCCCAGTACTTGGGAGGCTGACACTGGAGGATCTGGGTTCGTGGCCAGCCTCATCTACTTAGTGAGGCCCTCCGAAACTTAGCGAGACCCTGTTTTAAAATAAAGAATAAAAAATAAGACTGGGGGTGTAGCTCAGAGGTAGAATGCCCCTGGGTTCTATCCCCAGTACCACAAAAAAAAAAGATAAGTATTTTCATTCTGCCATCCACTTGAGCTTTGGAAATGACCTATCATAATTCAGTTTCAGAATTCAGGTAGCTCTTTATATTGGGAGACTGCTTATCTATTTTATTTCAAATGTTATTTTTATGTTCATTTATTGGTGCATTGTAATTATACATTTTGATATATGTCAGGGTATGAACATCATACATGCACACATTGCACATTTAGAAATGAATGTATTTATGAAATTCTAAGGGATTTGAATGTGTAAAAAGAATTGACTTAAATTCCAGCCACTTATTTTGAGACATTAGCCTAACAATTTTCTAGCTATGTCTGAATGTATGATTAGCATCCCAAATTTGTGAAATCTGCTTACCTTTGTTTTTTAAAAATATTAGGATTGCTAATATTCTCAAATCTTAGAAGTTCGATGAAAATCAATCCACTTGTTTCATTGTCTATAGCTTTTAAATTTCCAGCTCAAAAATAGGTGTGTGTGTGTGTGTGTGTGTGTGTGATTTTGTATAAATTAGGATCAAATAACTGGTGGGGGACCCTCAGTGACAGCCCCTATGTGAATAAGTGGGTTTGTATTATCCAGGTTCCTCCTCGGTTCTGAATAAAAGAGACACAGCAGCTTCTCTAGGCAGAAATTGTTTCCTGACTTGTCACAGTGTGAACACAGTGAACCCCTAAAAAACAGTGTGGCAAAAGTGAATGCCAGCTAGACTCGGTGATGCACACCTGTAATCCCAGTACTTGGGAGGCTGAGACAGGAGGATTGCAGGTTCAAGGCCAACCTCAGCAACTTAGTGAGACTCTGTTACCCTGTTTCAAAATAAAAAATAAAATAGGCTGGGGGTGTAGCTCAGCAGTATAACAGCCCTGGGTTCAATCCCCCCAATATACCATTCTTGAACCAAAAATTACTCATTCCTGATCTAAAAGGAAAAAAAATGTTTATGGAAAATTCACCTTGATCTTATTTCCCACATTTAAATTTCAATTCATAAAAGCATAGGCATGACAGCAGTAGAGATTAATGCTCTTTGGGCCTATGACTCTCCTTTTTTTTAAAGCTTAAAAGTAGAATTTTAAACAAAATCCAGGATTCTCTAATTCTAAACATCTGTTTAAGATAGTTATGATGCATAGAGAAAGATACCTATTTGTACCTAGTGTTGCCTTCTTCAGAGCTCTGCAGAGAGTGGTTCAATGTTACTGTTCAATATTGGTCTCAGCTGTGTACCACTTAACTTTGTGGTAAATGAGGGAGGCTTCATTGTCCAGGGCTGGCTCAGCACATGTGCCTGGGGCTCCATCGCCACCTGGCGGCCGGATGCTCTGGGAGCTGTGACTCCAATTTCTAGAGTCAAGACTACCTACCCATGAGCCCCAAGGGTTCAGGCCTAACTGTTCCTGCTCTAGGTCTTCTGGGGAACCTGGGACTTCTACCTTCCCTGTCACTTCCTGTCTTCTTCATTGTTGACAACCCTTTTCTCTGCTGTCCTTTCACCTGTCATCTGGTTTCCCACTCCCTGATCCTGGCCCTCCCTTCATTCCTCCTCCATTCCCCCTTCCCCACTGCCGAGCCTCCATCCTCCCTCTTGTTAACTTCCCCCTTCAAGGTGTTTTAATCCATTATCATTGGAGGGGGAGGGGTAAAGGACAGAATGGACAGGTGTGTCCGGCAGAGTAAGTGGTCCAGGAACCCATCAGCATGCAGTCAGCCTCCTACTTTCTAGTACACTCAGTAATCCTGAAAAGGAAGGGGCAAGAGGATGCAGTCACAGCCTGTTAACCTCTGGCCACCCTTTCAGCAGGTGCTGGCCAGGACTTGGAACAGCATACAGTTGATCTGAGGGCCCACTCGCCCTTGGACTCTGGGAGCCTCCGACCAGCCTGTAGCTGATCCCTCCAGTAAATGTCAGGAGGCCCAATGCCTAGTAGATCCAGAAACGTGTGTTCTGGATGTACATATTTAGGACACCAATGGCCTTTCTATGCCTGGCTCTATCCTAAGAGCTTTGCGTGTGATGTTTATTTAACTTTCATGGAAATCCTGTAGTATAGGTCCTGTTGCTGTTTCCACTCTACTAATGAGAAAAGTGAGACCCAGAGAAGTTCAGTAACTTGTCTGAGCTATGGGAAGTGAGGGAGCCAAGATTTGAATCTGGGCAGACCAAGGCGTGTGCTTCAAGAGACACTAAAATGAATAGAAACCTCCTTGCTCTAGGGATTTCATAGTTTAGTAAAGTCAGAATATGATAAGAAGTCTAAGGGTCTTACAACAAAGTGCATTGGATGGAATAGAAATGAGAAAGAAGATTGTGTTGGTAGTTGAAGAAGGGCATCATGGAAGATTCTAGATACAATGGAACACAGAATCCCTGGGCGAGGCTCTAGCAGGAGTAAGAAACAGGAAAGGGAAAGTGTGATGATTTGAAGGCACAGTTGAGCCAGGCAGGCAGTGGATAATTCTGACTAGAACCACCTTCCACTCACTCCTATTTTTATTTCTTCTGCCAATTTTTGTCTCTCTTGTTTTTTTTTCTTCTGTCAATTTTTGGTGCCTTTTCCCCAGACTAGCTATGTCTCCCACAAATGAAGGAGTGCTCCAACACAATGCTCCTCTCCCAACTTTCACAGGCAACAGAAAACCCCAAAAAACTACCTCATGGAAACTTAAAACGAACATTCCCACTAGAGGAAAGTTGAATAGAAGCCACTGAACATCTTTGAGTTCTCAGAGCCAATGACGTTGTCCTCAGAGGTTTATTAGGCTTAAAAAGTGTTTGTTGAGCTAAAGAATAAAGGAAGCAAAACCTCAAGAAATGATAACCTTAAAGCAATACAAGCTTTTTTTATGTGCTTTTATTGGTGCATTATAGTCTCATATCACAATGAAAATCAACTTGACAGTAACATACATGCACACAGCACTTGGTGCACCCCTCGGCCTTCCATCCCCCCCAATGCAGAGTACTGAGATTGACGTTGGTATATTCTCATGTGTACACATGGTCAATGGTAGTAATTCCATTAATGAACTTCAATCTTCCCCTTCCCCTTCCCTGGCTCCACTGAGGCGTCTCCACTATTGTCTGGAGGCCCTTTTGTATCCCCATTACTCCCTAGATTGCGCATATTAGAGAAAACATATGACCCTTCTCTTTCTGTGATTGGCTGCTCTCACTTAACATAATGCTCTCCAGGTCCTTCCATTTTCTTGTAAATTATATTATTTTGTTCTTCTTTATTGCTGAGTAGAATTCCATTGTGTGTATTTCCCATAATTTTGTGATCCATTCATCTGTTGATGGACACCTAGGTTGGTTCCATAATTTGGCTATTGTGAATTGTGCTGCTATGAACATGAGTATGCATAACTTGCTGTAGTTTTCTGGTTTCAATCCCTTTGGAATGATACCCAGTAGTGGTATAACTGGGTCATATGGTGGATCCATTCCCAGTTTTCTGAGGAATCTCCACATGGATCTCCATAGTGGTTGAACTAGTTTGCACTCCCACCAGCAGTGCAGGAGAGTTCCTACTTCCCCACATCCTCGCCAACATTTAAAGTTGTTTGACTTCTTAATGATTGCCATTCTGATTGGGGTTAGATGAAATCTCAGAGTAATTTTGATTTGCATTTCCCTGATTACTAATGATGTTGAACATTTTTCATGTATCTATTGGCCATTTGTATCTCTTCTTTGGTGAAGTGTCTATTCAATTCAGTTGCCCATTTCTTGATAGGGTTATGTGTTTGTTTGTGTAAAGTCTTTTAAGTTCTTTGTATATCCTAGATATTAGTCCTCTGTCAGAGGGCTAGCTAGCAAAGATCTCCCATTCTGTTGGCTTTCTCTTTAGACTCTTGATGGTTTCCTTTGATATGCAGAAACTTTTTAGTTTAATGCTATCCCACTTATTAATTCTTATTTTAGTTTCCTGGGCTTTGGAGGTCTTATTGAGGAAGTTTCTACCTGTGCCTACATGTTGGAGTGTTGAATCTATGCCCTCCTTTAGTAATTTCACAGTCTTTGGTCCAACTTCCAGGTCTTTGATCCATCTTGAGTTGCCTCTTGTGCATGGTGAGATGTAGGGATTTAGTTCCATTTTTCTACAGATGGGTAACCAGTTTTCTCAACACCATTTGTTGAAAGACTGTCCTTTCTCCATTGTATGTGTCTGGCACCTTTGTTGAAAATCAATTGGCTATAAGTTTGTGAACTTGTTTCTATATCTTCTATTCTGTTCCACTGGTCTATATGTCTGTTTTTTGCCAATACTGTGCTGATTTTATTACTATAGCTCTGTAGTATAATTTGAAGTCAGGGATTGTGCTGTGAAGTCAGGGAACCATGCAGGTTCTTATTGCTGAGAAATGCTTTGCCTATTCTGGGTCTTTTGTTTCTCCATATGAAACTAATGACTGATTTTTCCTGGCCTGAAAAATGATAATGGTATTTTGATAGTGATTGCATTTGACTCTATAGATCACTTTTGGCAGAATGGCCATTTTTGATGATATTTATTCTGCCTATCTAAGAGCAGGGGAGATCTTCCCACCTTCTAAGATCTTCTTCAATTTCTTTCCTCAATGTTTTATAATTTTCATTGTAGAGGTCTTTTACCTCTTTGGTTAGGTTTATTCCTTGGTATCTGATAGGTTTTGAAATTATTGTGAATGGAATTGTTTTCTGTATTTCTTTCTCAGTGGATTCATGGTTGTCAAATATGAAGGCTACTGATTTTTTTAGGTTCATTTTGTATCCCACTACTTTGCTGAATTTGTTAATCAGCTCTAGCAGACTTTTGGTGGAGTTTTTTTTGGGGGGGTCTTCTAAATACAGGATCATATCATCTGCAAATAAAGATAATTTTAATTCTTCTTTTCCTATTGAATTCCTTTGATATCCTTCTCTTGTCTTATTGCTTTGGCAAGAGTCTCAAGGACTATATTGAAAAGGAGTGATGATAGTGGGCATCCTTGTCTTGTTCCTGATTTTAAAGGGAATTCCCGCAGTTTTTCCCCATTCAATATGATGTTGGCTTTGGGTTTATTATATATTGACTTAATGATGTTGAGGTACATTCCTTCTATTCTGATTTTCTGTAGAGTTTTTAACATGAATGGGTGTTGGATTTTGTCAAATGCTTTCTCAGCATCTATTGAGATGATCATGTGATTCTTGTTTTTAGTTTGGTTTATGTGGTGAATAACATGTATTGTTTTGCGTATGTTGAACCAGCCTTGCTTTTCTGGATGAAACCAACTTGGTCATGGTGTATAATTTTCTTGATATGATTTTGAATGTGTGTGGCTAGTATTTTGTTTAGAATTTTTGCATATATGTTCATCAATGATATTGGTCTGTAATTTTCTTTTCTTGATGTATCTTTACTTGGCTTTGGTATTAATGTGATGCTGGCTTCCTAGAAGGAATTTGGAAGAATTCCATCTCTTTCAATTTCACAGAACTTGTGAAGTATTGGGTTTAGTTCTTCTGTAAAGGTTTTGTAGAATTCAGCTGGAAAACCATCTGGACCTGGGCTTTTCTTTGATGGCAGACTTTTTATTGCTCTTTCTATCTCTGTGCTTGCTATTGGTTGATTCAGGTTTTCTATGTCCTCTTGGTTCAGTTGAGGTAGGTGATATGTGTCTAGAAATCTGTCGATTTCTTCTGTTCCAGTTTATTGGAATATGAGTTTTCAAAGTAGTTTCTGATGATCCTCTGGATTTCTCCACTATCTGTGGTGATGTCTCCTTTTTCATTTCTGATTTAATAATTTGGGTTGATTCTCTCCTTCTTTTGGTTAGGTTAGCTAGTGGTTTGTCCATCTTGTTAATCTTTTCAAAGAACCAACTTCTTGTTTTGTTAATCCTTTGTATTATTTTTTTATTCTCTATTTCATTGATTTCTGCTCTGATTTTAGTTATCTCCTCCCTTCTACTGGCTTTGGGCTTCCACTGTTCCTGTTTTTCTAGGTCCTTGAGGTGTGTCGTTAGGTTGTTTATTTGGTGATTTTCTGTTTTTCTTATGTGGGTACTCAGTGCTATACATTTTCCTCTTAACACCGCCTTCAAGGTATCCCATAGATTTTGATACATCGTATCTCTATTTTCATTTAATTCCAGGAATTTTTTTATTTCTCCCCTTATGTCTTTTCTGATCCAGTCCTAATTCAAGAGTGTATCATTCAGTCTCCATGTACTTATGTGATTACTTTTGGTCTTCCTGTTGCTAATTTCTATTTTCATTCCTATGTGATCTGAGAAGATGCATGGGGTTATATTACATTTTTTGAATTTGCTGGTGCTTGCTTTGTGGACCAGGATGTGGTCTATTTTGGAGAAGGTTCCATGGGCAGCTGAGAAGAATGCATATTCAGCTGTTCTGGTTGGAATATTCTATATATGTCTATTAGATCCATTTGGTCTATAGTTTTCTTTAGGTCTGAAGAGTCTTTATTCAATTTTTTGTCTGGAGGATCGATCTAGTAGCATGAGTGGTGTGTTGAAGTCTCGCAATATTATTGTATTTGGGTCCACTGGAGACCTGATGTCTCGTAGGCTTTGTTTTATGAATATGGATGTGCCCACATTTGGGGCATAAATGTTTACTATCTCTATAACTTCTTGTTGGGTTGTTCTTTTTATTAGTAAGAAGTGTCCCGCTTTGTCTCTTCTGATGTGTTTTAGCTTAAAGTCTGTTTTGTCAGATATAAGCATTGCTACCCCTGCTTGTTTTCAATCCCCATTTGCAAGGTATATCTTTTTCCATCCTTTCACCTTTAGCATATGTGTATCTTTGGCTGGAAGGTGGGTTTCTTGTAAGCAGCATATAGTTGGGTTATGTTTTTTAATCCACATTGGAGAGTTAAGTCCTTTGACATTCAATGTTATTATTGAGATATCAATGTTATTATTGAGATATCATTTTTGTTTCCTGTCATTTTGAGTTCTATTTTCTGTTTGATGTGAGTGTTGAATATCCTTGCTTAGTTGCCCACCTGGTGGAGTTCACCTCTTCTCTGGTTCTGAAATTTGCTTGTTTTTTCTTCTTTGTGTTCTATTTCTTTTAGGATCTTCTCTAGTGCTGGCTTGGTTCTCATGAATTCTTTAAGTTTTTGCTTCTCTTGGAACAAAACAATTTATCCATCAATTTTGAATGATAACTTTGCTGGATATATCAGTCTTGGTTGGAAGTTGTTTTCTTCCAGGGTCCAGAGTACTTCGTACCAATCCCTCCTGGCATCCCTGACTTAGGTTGAGAAGTCTGGAGTGATTTTAATTGTTTTGCCCCGTTCTTTTGTTCTTGCTGCTTTTAAGATTCTTTCCTTGGCCTCTATGTTAGTCATTTTGATTATTATGTGGCGTGGGGAGGTCCTTCTTTGGTCTTGTCTTAAGGGTGTTCTGTATGTCTCCTGTATGTGAATGTCTAAGTCTTTTCTATGTTTGGAAAATTCTCTGAAATTATTTCTCTGAAGAGGTTTCTGATACTCTTTGTCTGTGCTTCTAAACCTTCTTCAATGCCTTTTATCCTTAAATTAGGAGTTCTTATATTGTCTTGTATTTCTTGGATGGTTAGGGTGTGTTGTAAAAATCTTCTGTATATCATTGACTGTGTTTTTCATTTGAATGAACTGTCTTCCAGGAGTGATACCTTGTTTTCCATGTGGTCAAGCTTACTAGATTTGTTTTCTATTGCGGTCTTCAATTCATTTATTGACTCCTTCATTTCATTCAAAGTTTCTTTCTGATTCTGAGAGTCTCAATTTCCTCCTTCATCTCCTGTACGCTTTCCATTATTTTGAAGATCAGAACTCAGAATTCTCCATCTTGCATTTCCTGCAGATCAGTATCAGTAGGCTCCCTTGTTGCATTGTGAGAGTTTATTGTTTCCTCGCTGTTCCTCATTCTCACATTTTCAGTGTTCTCAATTTTGTGTTTCTGTTGCCGAAACATCTTCTTCCTCTTTGTGTGTAAGACCTGTGTCTATAATAAGGTTTATGCTGGGGGGATATATATTTGCTACTACCAATCTGACTCATATAATCAGTCTCTTGAGTTTGTCCCCCAAAGCCTCTTTAACTAGATATAGTTCTTAATGCAGGGAAAGAGGAGTGTCTGATTTGCTGCCAGCCACTGTGCTCTCCAGGTCCAAACTCTGCTGGGCTAAAGACTATGCTATTCTGATTAGAGCCTGCAGTCTGCTGGTTGGGGATTAGTGCCCCACAGCCACCACTGCTGCTCTGCTGATTGTAAGCCCGTGATACTGCAGAGCACTGACCTCTGGCATCTGTGGCCAGTGGGGTTAGGCTCAGCAAAGTCAGTGATTGCTATGTTCTGAGCTTGTGGCTCGATTTGCTGCACTTTGATGGCCCCTTGAACACCGCCCCTGATCCGCTTGTTGAAATCATGCGAGGTACTATCAGTCACTGGCGATCATGCATGCCTGGTATATGCTCTGCTGGCGGAGAGACTATCCAGCTCCCGGCCTGTAACTACAATCACATAAAGCCCTGCCGGGCCTCTGGCCTCTTGGCCTCCAGGTGTGGCCTGAGCAAGATGGCCCTGCCGACTCTCTCCATCCATGTACCAGGGACTGGCAGGGCCTTACATGATTGTATGTGTGTGCATGTGAGTGTGTGTGTTACTGGGGATTGAAACCAGGGGCATTATACCTCCGAGCTACCCCCTCAACCCTATTTTATTTTTTATTTTTAAATAGGGTTTTCTAGGTTTCTGAGAGTCTCACTAAATTGCTGAAGCCAGTCTCAAACCTGTGATCCTCCTGTCTCAGCCTCCCAAGTACTGGGTTTACAGACATGCGCCACAATGCCAGATTTATACAAGCTTTTAAGAATGTGCAAAACACTCTCTCATTACTGGATTATTTTATTCCCTCAACACCCTGTGGTGGGTAATGTTCCCAACTATGTATGAGGAAGCCAGGGAAGTTGCATCTGGCCCAGCAGTGAGGATATGGCCATACTTGCCAGACCAACTAAATTCACTCATGTAAAGCCCTGACCTTTCCAAAGTCATTGTGGGAGCATCATTACATCTAACTGATGACCCCAGAGCTCCCAGAGATGTAACACCATACTCATGGACACTAGAATTCAGAATCTCCAATCCCAAAATGTGTACTCTTTCCTATGGTGAACTACTAAATCACTGGAAAATGACTATAAAAAATTTTTTTGTTTTGTTTTTTTTTTTTAGCTTGTTGGTGTTTTAAAACCAGAAGTACAATGGTGCAACCATGTTGGAATAGTTCCATAAACTGATGGAAAGATAAATTTGTAGAATTAATTTGAACACCATTTTTGGATCTCCCTTAGTTTTTTAAAACATTCTCACACATAGAGACCTTTATATTCTTCATCTTAAGCAATGCTACCTTTTTTCTCTAAAATCAAAATTAAAAATGGCATGTGCATTATTACATTATTAAAATTATTAAATTCTGATTATTAATAATCAAATAAATCATAAAATTGAAAGTATGTGAGATTATAGGCAACATTTTTACTTAAAATAAATTTCAGATCCCAAATACTCATGTTGAATAACCACCAATATGTACTAGAAACATCACTGCTTTGGCCTTTATAATTAAATTAACTTGAGAGCTGGGCGTGGTGGCGCACACTTGTAATCCCAGTACTTGGGAGGCTGAGACAGGAGGATTGCAGGTTCATGGCCAGCCTCAGCTACTTAGTGAGGCCCCCTGCAACTTAGTGAGACCCTGTTTCAAAATAAAGAATAAAAAATAGGACTGGGGGTGTAGCTCGGAGGTAGAATGCCCCTGGGTTCAATCCCCAGTACCACAAAAAAAAATTAATTTGAGAACACAGAACAAGATGGCAAGTAAAAAAAGAGGAGAGGAGGAAAGGGGAGGATAGTAATGGACATCATAGCATTCATTCACAGACATTCTGGTCAAAAGACATCCTTGCCTGCATATTTCATCCCCATAAATTGGTAACTGATTATAAACAGAACATTGGCCATTTCCTTTTTTAAAAACATAGAAAATAGTGTGTTTGTCTCTAGACTTTGGCAAGAAGCTGCTTCTTCCATACAGTTTGGACAAACATATTTTTAAAAAGTCTTTCCCTGAAAATTTTCAATTTCTACTGGCATAAATATATGAAATACATAGATAGATAGATGATAGATAGACAGACGGACGGACAGACAGACAGACAGATAGATAGTTTACTTACAGCAGTTAGACTGAAAGAACTAATAAATCTGACTTGAAGCTATGAAATTTAATATAACAATGAAGGCAACAAGACCACAAAAATGGCCTTTCAGGAAAGGTGTAAAAGGACTAGACAAAGATGCCCTAGTGGGTCAAGAGAGAGCCAAAGCCCACCCCTGCTCAGGCCTAGAGTTTAGGTCAAATTAATCTTCCTAGCCCTATTGTTTCTGAAAGGTAAAGATTTTCAACTCCTATAAACTCAAGAATGCCTTTGTTTTCAAACAAAAATTCAACTGTAGCAAACATCTAAACCATGGTTGCCTTTTTGTGGAGGAAGAGGGGGATTTTCTTCAAACAGGTGGAATGGCTAAATTCTAGTAATGTTCAAATATGCTTATGTCCAGTAAGGGTTTTATTTCTACCACCAGCTAAGAAAAGCAAAACCAAACAAGAGCACTGCTGTTGAGGAAAGGAGAAACGTGGGCCTGGCACCCAGATTCCAGGTTCTCGCTGCAGCAAGAACCCTGCAGTATGGTTTTTAACAATAATTTACTTCGTTCTTCTAATGCAAATTGATCTCATTGCAATATCTGAATTACATTCTGCAGTTTTCCTAGTTCAAAAGAATAAAACTAGGAACTCTGGAAATTCATCCCAAAAGTATTGTTGATTTTTTTTAAACGTGGAGCAAGAGAGGTTCCTTACTTAGAAAACAAAGATAAGCAATTTCTGAATATGCCAACTAATTGGCATTCTCAGGCAAGCTCCATCACTTGCTGAAAATTTACTGACATAAATCAAGTTGTCAATTGTAAGTCTGAACAGGTAGAGGTTATGAATCTGATCACTTGGCTTACAGTATTCAAGTCCAGAACTCCTAATTCTGGAAGCTCCGATTCAGGATAGTTAGAGTAACTGCAGTAACGGAGTCAAGAACCTCAGATGACAGTGGTTAGGAGTGGGGGTTCTGGAGGCAGACTGCCTGTATTTTAACTCCTGGCTCTCCCATTGGCTATCTGTTTTATGACATGCACCTCTGTTTTCTTATCTATAAAATAGGAACAAAAATAAGAGTACATAAAAATAATAGTACATAACCAAAAATAATAGTACTGCCCTCATCGGGCTCCTGTGAGGGTTAAATGAGTTGATTCATGTAACATGCTTGTAATATTGTTGACATGCAGCACATAGGCAATAAATGCTAGCTACTATTATTATCTTCATGACCTGGCCTCCCAAGATCTAACTCAGTGTAGCAACTCCTAAGTGGGTCTCTTTCAGATACCTGTGAGTGTTTATCACCAGATGTGAGCTCTCTGGCAGCCCCTGCCAGCTAACAGCAGGAAGCAGGGAAATATACAGGTATCCCTCAGTGATCACAGTAGTTCACCTGCCACCCTTGAAACAAGTTTTGTAGGTACTGAGTAGCTAGACATAGGAAAACTGTGAACAAAATTACCTAATCAAGAGGCACTGCAGAGTTTTGGGGATTTGGAAGACTCCTTCTTGTCGTATCCAAAGATTAATCTAACAGAACTATAGTTGTAGGACTCAAACAGAAAACAATGGAGATAAAAATATCATTTTATTGATAACATTGTTGGAGACCTGGCTTTGGGACTGTGGACCTAATGAGCTTGGTAGTAGTTCACCCCTATTAGACAGATTCATCTAGCCATAGACACTGGGATCTCTAAAACTTACTCTGGCCCTGCCACCACCCTCACCAAAGGATCTGCTCCTACAGAATTGATGGCATTGAAGAGCAGGCAGAAGGACTCTCAGCACAAAGGAGGAGCCCAAGGAGAAAGGGAAGAAAGGAGCTTCCAGTTACGCGGACCACTCCCTGCCTCCAAACTCAACAATCAGAGAAGCCATTCCTGGGAGAGGTGAACAAGCAAGAAGGTGCAAAGTACTTAGAATGTTAGTTTATCTTCCCTCTAACTCAAACTGGGAGAAGTGTAAACATTCCCATCCTATTTTGTAACCACAATTAGGAGTGAATATCTGCTTTATCCAATATGGCAGCCTCGATTCATATGTACCTATTTAAATGTAAACTAATTAAAATTCAAACTCAGTCTCTAAGTTGTGCTAGCTGTGTTTGCAGTGTTCAGCTGCCATATGGGGATACTGACTGTGGCGTTGGACAGCACAAATATAGAACATTTATTTCACTGCAAAAAGTCCCATTGGGCAGCATCGGGATACATAGATCACTGACTTCATGGGAATTAGTCTAAATGTGTGGTTCAATTTTAAACCAATGCTAATGATGCACCCATGGATTCATTTCCTTGTACCTGAAACTTGCACTTATACTTGCCTTCTGTGTCTCATCTCACTAAAGGTATTGCAATAGTAAACAAGCATGCCTACTATAACATAGAAAATATAACCAAGTTCAAAACAAAGACCAAGGGAAATACAAATTAGAATAGCAAGGCTAGAAGGCAAGTTGGAGACAGATAAGCTAGCCATGAGGTCCCTTGGAATTCGATTTGAGACATGGATTTGATCCCTGATTTTCTGGACTCATCTCTAAAAACTTGGTAAATGAACATATTGGGTAGAATATTAGTGAACAAGTGAGTCCAAGCTGATATTCATTCCCATAAAACCATGCCCTTGGGGCTCTTAAGTCTCATTATTTTTATTGAATACCTGAAGCAGAAACATACCTGGCATTTCCCTAAAATATTCAACTCCAAGAAAAAGAAAAGCTAAATTGTGGCACATTTTAATATAGGATATATTTTCCATAATGCCATTTGGAATAAATAGTTGCCAAAATTTTTTGAATTCCCACATCTTAGAATTCTATGTTTGCCAATCTTTTAAAAAAAAATGCAAGCCAGGTGCAGTGGCACATGCCTATAATCCCAGTACTTGAGAAGCTGAGACAGAAGGATTGCAGGTTCGAAGCCAGTGCACATTAACTTAGAGAGGCTCTGTTTCAAAATAAAAAGGGCATGTATCAATAAAATGTACCAATAAAAAATAAATAAATAAATGAAGAAAACACTCCTCTCATGCATCTTTAGGTACCAGATGGTGGCAACAAATAATTTTTTTAAAAAGGGGGCCATGGATGTAGTTCAGAGGTAAAATGTCCCCCATACTACAAAAAAAAAAAACAGTTGAGGTAATCCACTTAGAAGCACTAACACTTTTCCATTGCAATCACTTTCAAGAGAATTGAACTAAAGTGAATTACATGGAGCGCTTTCTTTTAAACAATATACTCTGAATATATGTGATCTTTACTTAATCAGGGCACATAGATCTGTTTACTGGTACACCATTGATGCAGAACACTGGATTTTCAGAATTTATATCCACTTTTCTTTTTTTTTTTTTTTTTTAAA